>VZRR01007580.1:148534-241671 GCA_013398015.1 Oreocharis arfaki
TCCCGGCCCCCTCCCCGCTGAAATGCCCCGGGGGGGGGCACAGGGGGGGCCGCGTCCCTCACCTGTGGTGAGCCGGGACGACACCTCTCCGAAGGGCGAGGGCTCCATGCGCAGGTACTTCTGCGGGGAGGAGGCAGCGGCGGCGAAGGAGGAGGAGGCGGCTGAGGCCGGGGCTGACAATGGCGCACATCGCCTTCGCTTCGGGGACGCCGGGCTCAGCAGCGGGTCGAAATCCAGAGTCCTTTTCAAAGTGGCGCCGCAAGCCATGGCGCGGAGCGGCCAAGGGGGCTCGGAGCGAGAGGCAGCGGTGGAGGCTAAAGCAGCCGGCCCTGCCCAGAGGCGTCTTCCCCGCTGTCTGGAGCGGGCTGGGGGGGAGGGAAGGGAAAGGAGGGGGCGGCTGCGTCAGGGCCGCCTCCGCCGCCTCCCCGCCGGCCTCTCTCTAGGGAGCGGCCCCGGCAGCGGCAGCAGCAGCCCCGGCTCAGTCCGGCTAGATGTCCGCTCTCCCCGCCCGCTCCGCCCTGCCCGGCCGGGACAAATTCCGCCCGCGGCCGGTGGCGGGGCGCGAGCAGTGTCGAGGGGCGCGGTGCCGGTCCCAGGTGCGCGGTGCGGGGCGGCCGATGTGGGGCGATGGCGATGGCGGGGCCCGGGCGGCGGCGATGGCGGCGGCGATGGCGCTCCCGGCCGTAACCCCCGCACCAGCAATATGGCGTCAACAACAACGCCGCCGGTTCAAACGCCAGCCCCCCCTCCGCCGCGGAGGCTCACGGGACTCGTGGTTTCCCCGCCCCGGTCCCCGCTGCTCAAAAGCAGGATGGCCACTAGGAAGCTGGGACTGCAACTCCCGGCGTGCACCGCGCCAGCAGCGCAGGCTTCCGGGTTCTGGTTTAAATCCCCCCTGGGAGGGTGCGGGCTGGGGTGTGGATGGAGGACGCGGCCGGACCCTGGGGAAGGGCCGGCGGGCTCCCCACAGGACGCGGGGACACAAAGGGGGCGATAGTCCCGCTCGCCCTCCTGTTGCTGCAGGTGTCGAGCGGGTCCGGCGGTGGATGTACGTCCGCGTGGCGCTTGTCTGCATATGAAATCGGGGGCAAAGTGCGTTTAGTGGCCTCCATGGTGAGGGCAGAGCAGGGAGCGTGCGGGAGTCCGAGGTGACAGCTAAGGACACACATGGAAAGGCCTCTCGATGTCGGGATCTGTGTCACAGCGTAACCGAGCGGTTTCCTTGCAGTTGCATAAAGCACATTCTTGCTTAAGGAGGGTGGCGAGGGAAGAGGTTCAAAGAACTACAAGGCTGCTGCTGGGAAGAGCACAGCTCTTTCCTGTGCAGCTTCCTGATTGAAACAAACTGTGTTACAGGTCACCGCAGTGGGAAAGCTAACAGAGGCTGATAACCCCCAAAATATATGTAACTTTCAGCTTTTCTGTATCTAATACTGTTCATTTAACCATGAACACAAAGACAGGTTGTCTTTGAAAGGTAAAATAGTGAATATGCCCTCATAAAGTTTTAGCGCTTTGGTATTTTTTGATTTGTGTTCTGAAGTGTAAGCTAGGCCTTCTCTAAGGGCATAAAAATCCCCCCCAAACCTTACCATCCTTTGGAAGCAGGATTTTCTGTACACATTTGGTGTGTGGCATATGTTATTAATTAAGCCATTGTGGCACCCAGTCAGTCAGTCCTAACACCAATCTGATTGTGCTGGTACTGTGGTTGTGCTGCTCTTGGGGTAGCTGACGTTTCAGATGGTGGGGTGACCTAGCAGAGCCTTCTTTCTCAATAAATGATTTGTTTTATGTGACAGACAGCTCAGGACAATGTTGGAGCAATTATGTGAATTTACCTTGCCTGAGTTGCCTTGGCCTACTGGAAAATCGCAAAATGAATCCTCTGCTGTGAGCTGTTCCTCTGAAGAGGAAGTACTTAGAGTATTTCCTTGGAAATGAGGATGCTGACAAGCCTTTCTAAAACTAAGACAAGTTCTGCTTCTCTGCAGCAAGACTCGGGATATGTATTGATGTTATTACAGTGTTACAATTGTCCTACTATTACCGTATTGCTATAACTACTTCTGTGGACACTGTTCTATGGAATAATGCTGGCTGGTTTTCCATTCTCTAAATTCATTTCCATTACATTTCCCTAAGCATACAGGTTTTCCTGTGTTTGGGCGCCAGTGTTAAATATTCTTACCAAGCACTTCACCCAGCAAGACTAAGGCAAAATTGCTCTTGCAGGCTATAAATTAAGGAAACCCAAGTGTCTCTCAGTGTGTGTATGATGCACCTGTTTAGTTTGGAGTTCCCTGTGCCCTGCTTCTACCATGATCTGTATGCTGAGAAGTGCCTGTGTTTGGGTGCAGTAGTGGAAAAAAAAGATAAATTTCAGAGTAACTATCACTTTCCCACTGAAATTATTATTTTAGACAAGTATTCTGCATTCAGCAGCAGAAGCAAAGATTTGGTTACATTAACCATGTGGCACTAGATCCTAAAGACCATTCAGGCACAATTTAAGTCAATTAAGACAGTCCAAGGAATAAGGTGAAACATCATCAAGATAAGCTACTAGAAAGTCAGCTTTTGCCAGCACGGGCAGCACTATAATTGTAAGCAATTGATTAGAACTGTGATTGTCCTAATCAACAGAGTTACTTGGCTTTTATCTGACCTTTAATTTGTTGAACTAAACTGAAGCAAGTCTGATTTAGGTCAAAATAAGAATTCACACAGCCCTTTGCAGCAAATTAAACCCAGCCAAACCAACGTAGCTTTGCATGTAGACAAGCCCTAAGGCAGCAAAATGTCCAACAGCAGTGACAGAGTGCTTGATGGTTGTCAGGCAACATGTGTTTTTACTTTCATTGTGGCAGGAAACACCATAGGGTCAAGGCTGCAAACCACTGTTTATATTGTTCTTTCTTCTACTTACTTATTATATAACCAATTTACAGTGCCCCATTATGTGCTACATGGGGTGCCTTTAAAATTATATATTATAAGCATATTTTTAAAATAAATAGTACCCACAAATTTTATTAATACTGGGAATGGGAGAGCTTGTTCAAAACTGTCGTTGTGCTAGATTTTATTGAATCTACTTAAAGCATGACACCTGTTGAGAAGGCAAGTCCTGACTCAGGACAATATTTTGACCTCTGTACAGCCCTGACTGAGATGGGGAGGTAACCCTTTCAGTGTATTGCCTTGGGATGGTGATGGAAATGTCATAGTGGACCAAATGTTTGGCTTTGTTCATTCTCTTTTATTCCCTCTCCTTCTGCCCTTACTCTGTTTCCCTATTGTTTTTTGTTTTCTTTGTGGTTTTTTTTTCAGTGTCTTCCTCTCATTCTCTTTATATACCATCTTGACTTTGCTTCCTCTTCCTTTTCCTTGAGACATCCTATTCATTTGATGCAGGATCCACATCACAGTCCCTGTCTTTTCTTCTGTACCATCTAACCATATTCTTCCCAGTTCACATGTGGTTCATTTCTCATTAACCAGTTGTGCTTGCCAACACGGACCCACTGATTAGCTGAAGTTTCTAGGGCTTGTTCATTTCACCCCAAGTGAACAAAACTCACTTTAAGTGGTGTCATGCCACTTGAATTTGGACATGGGTACTTACTTATGTATTAGGCACACACTGTGGTTGCAGATTTTGTGAACAAAATGCAGCGGTGGTTATCTGCCATGATGTCAGTGAAGTGTTTGTATGGTGCCAAGTGAGAAGGGATTAGTTAAGTTGAAAAAAATTGAGCTTAGTACAGGAATCGTAAGGTGGAAAAAACAGCTGAAAGAAAAATGGAGTAAATTTCCCAGTCTGCTTTGCTATATAAGAACATAGACAATGCTGGCCAAAGGGAAAGGATACACAGAAACAGGAATGAAAGGCAGAGGTCAATAAAGGTCAGCTCTGCTTCTTTAGATGCTGATTTATGCTGTTAAACTGTACCAAAAGTTATGATCTGAACCTGCAACATGCACTGGCTTTCAATAGGACAAATCTCTTTCTTAGGCCTGAGCTACTAAGGTATTTCCAGCAGAAGTACAGAATATATTTCCCAATATAAAAGACATTCTGGAAAGTTTAATTAAAACCAGAATCTGTATAGGAAAAGGTAACTGAGCTGATTAGAATAATATAAATATAAATGGAAAAATTAACCCCAGGAAATGAAAGTGTTGTTACTTAAATGTTATTACCCCTACTAATTGTTGAAGTCTATAATTTTTTTCTAAAAGCACAAGGAAGAAATAAGTTCAAGAGATCTATTTGAGTGATGAAGACTGTGTTGATACAGGAACTGTCAGTTACCTCACCCAAACTGGAAATAAGAGGAAGATTTGTAAGTGCCAGAGGAATGAGTTTCCAGAACATTCTTCCAGTAGCACTAGTATGAGTGAAAATAAACCCCAATCTTTAGTTGTGGGTTAGGTAGGCTTCAGGTAAGGCTTAGTATTTTTACAAAAAGGGATTCTATAGTATTCATGCTTTCAGTGACGTGAGACTATTGAGAATAAGCCAGGAAGTTTTGTAATACAAAATGACAACAACAAAGTCACAGTGGAATTAAACATTTTACTGGTGTGCTGTTTTTGGCTGGGATGGAGTTGATTTTCTTTGCAGTAGCTGGTGTAGGATAGGTTTTGGATTTGTGGCTAAAACAGCGCTGATAATACAGGGATATTTTCATTTTTGCTGGGCAGTGCTCACACAGCATCAAGGTCTTTTCTACTTCTTATCCCACCAATGAGGAGACTGGGGGTGCATAGGGAACTGGGAGAGGACACAGCCAGGACAGCTGACCCCAACTGATGAAAGGGACATTCCATATCGTGTGGCACCATGCTCAGCATATAAAGCTGGGGAAGATGAAGGAGAGGGGATTCATAGTCACACTATTTGCCTTCCCAAGTCACTGTTGGGTGTGATGGGGCCCTGCTTTCCTGGGAGGTCTGAACACGTGCCTGCCCCCGGGAAGCGGTGAATGACTTCCTTGTTTTACATTGCTTGCATGTGCAGCTTTTGCTTTCCCTATTAAAATGTCTTTATCTCAGCCCATGGGTTTTCTTACTTTTACCTTTCCAATTTTCTGCCCCGTCCCACCAGGGGAGGGTGAGTGGGTGGCTGTGTGGTGCTTAGTTGCTGGCTGGAGTTAACTTGCAAGATGTGAAGAAGGAGTAACCCATTTGAGTCAGTTCACCTATATTCAGAATAATATATTGAAGCTATAAAAAGAAAATTACCAAACTCACTGGTGTATATGCATGAGTTGTGCTAACAGACCTGGATATAGAATGATTAGGAAGCACTGAGTAAAATTTTGCAGCTCTGACTACTGCAATTACCTCAATGATTTCAGGAAAGCATCAGCTAGCAAAGCATGGATCGGTACTCTTTTCTATCTCATCAGTCACAACCTTATGTAGGTTCACCAAAAAAAGTAATGGTGCATAAGGAGGCCAGTGTCATGAGGTACTGGAAATGCTACTGCAACCTAAAGAAAGATTGCCTTACATGACCATGTCCTGAATACCCTTACCCCCCAATGTCAAATATTTTTATACCCAAACATTTACATTGTGCCTATCATTTTTCTTCCTCCCTTTTACTATTGTTAAGAATTCACATTTTTAAACTTCACATATAATTTTCCCTGCCTGGATTTTGGACAAACGCTGCACTATGTTAAACTCTGCTTTGCTCTTGATCTTAAAAAAAACTGGCACAGTGCTTTAGCAGAAAGGAAAACTGTACTTCTTATGAAAAGATTTTTTTTTCCAAAATGTTCCCTTACATCTTTGTGAAAGAACTTCTCATAATTGATTCTAAGAGTAAAGGAGCAGCATGGTATTGCATAATAATTGGAGAGTAGGATTGAGTCAACTGAAAATATATTGAGCTGGAATGGCAAAAAAAATTACAGGCCAAATATTAATGTGAGTAACACTGAACATGTAAATTAAGAGCCACTGAAGTCAAATACGCTGAGCTGTGGACATCTCTCCACTTTTGCAGTGGACTGGAGCCTGGATCCTCCATGAGCTTACATAGCTGTGTGGGGCTGAGATATAGTGAAGGTCAGGCTTTTCGTATGTTAGTGAACAAGCCAGCATAGGACAGAGTGACAACTGAGCTGTATTAACTATCTCCTATTGACTTCCGCAGGAATAGGAGGAGGTTTGAGACACTGTTAATTCTGTTCACTTGCAACACAAAAGAAATGGGCAGGTATTTTCCACTGCAGACCTGTTGCCTCTTTGGAAATTTTGCATGGAAGCCCACTGAAAATTTTGCTTTTATTAAGCTCAATTTTCTGCCTAGAACAATGGAAAACTGGGGACTTAAGTTAAAACTCCTGTTTTTCCAGATTGTTTACTAAGGGTTCAACTCCCCTGTCACTATCTTACCTGCCTTATCCATCCTTCTGGTTTTTTCAGATAGTACTTGGCTACATTCTGTTCTCAAAAACTTCCTCCCTCCCACTGCAGCTGATTTCCAGGATGCTCCTCGGTCTCCCAGGCAGGTGCTATGTATGTGTGCTCTACCATCTATACACACGTATGGCTTAACCTACTTCTCCACCTCTGATCAATCACCCCTCTGTTCCCCTCTGCCAGTCCCCTACAGTACTTCTCATTTAGCATACCTTTTCCATTCATAGAACAAAGGACAGCACCCATCTTCTGCTGGCAAATCCACTCCTTGCCCTTTCTCCACCACCACTGCTAATTCTGTAATCCTTCAAGCTGATCTGCTCCTTTTTCTCTCTCATATGAGGGCTGGTTTTAGGTCATGGCTGTTCTTCTGTGAAGTATTTCCAGTGACCTGTTTCCCCACCTCAGACCTTGTTCCCAAAATTCTTCCTCAGACTTTGATTACCTCTAGCCTGAAGATGCTCATAAATTAACAACTTTCTAGAACTCTCTCCCAGGGAATCTTTAGTTTCTCTTTTCTACCCACAGTTCAGGGTCTCTCTATTCACCATTTCAGGAGACAGTTTTCACTGTCCTCCTCACTTTTTCCTCACTAACCAGGAGCATCTCACCACCTTTGTGCCCCTTCTTGGACATTCTTGGGTTGTTCATCCCTTCGGTTTCAGGCCTCACCTTTGGGACCTGGCATTCTGCTGCTGATACATTAATTTGGGGTTTGTGTCAATCCCACACATTCTGGTTCAGTCCAGCTTTCCTCTAATAACCTCCTTCCCTCCTTCTTTCCCTCCTCCTGCGTTCCTCAGAGGACTTTCACTCAGGCTGCCCTTTTTTCTTTAAGCCTAGAACAACTGCACCCATCTTGTGAACCAAATCCACAGTGCCTTCATTCAAATCTCCCCATAAAATGTACTTTTGCCGTAACACCTATCCAGCTCAGATTCTTCTCCTGAAATATATCCTGTTCCGCTATTATAAAAACAATTCCTGTTTCATAACAAAACAAAAAGAACTGAGCAAGAGGCTGACTACGCAATTAATTTTTGCCAGTTGCTTTCTGCCAAGAGCAACATGCTTGCTCTTATCCCACTCCTTAGGATTGTCCTCCCCATGTGCCTCCTGTTTGTCCTTTTGTTTTGTTACCGGCTTTTGATTCCTTCCTGAGGGCTCCTGGCCTGATCCTGTGCTCACACTGGTGTGAAGCGAGGAGTAGCTCCACTGCAGCAAACAGAGCTTTGCCAAGGCAAAATTTCTGTGGAAGGCGGTCAACCCTTTGTTTTAATATTAGCTAATAAAGCCTGTGCACAGCTCCAGCACAGCACTCTGGTTTTAATTAATAAGAATTAGCATATACAGCTACATACACTCTTCTTTTTCCCTCAGCTACTTTAAAGAAAACCTCTTTGTATGTCTTCCTGGTTGTTCTGTGTCTTGACATTAAAAAAAACCCCAAACGAATAAAACCCCAAAACCAAAGTAACATCAAACTCCCACGCAAACAAAAGGCTTTGCTGCTGCCGGTGGCGGGGAGTGCTGGGAGCAGTCCTTCCCGCCTGCCGAGTGGAGCCAGCTCCCAGCCCCTGCTCCCCGCCGCTGGGGAGCCGTCCAATTCCCAGCCCGCCGTCCCTTCCTCCGCCTTTGCACAATCCCACTGCAGCGACTTCCCAGTCGTAATTGGAGCCTCTGGGCATTATTGTATTATTATTATTATTTAATAAACAACCACATAAAACACTGGTTGACATTTAAATAAAAGTAAAGAAAGGAAAGCTCTGGCTCCTCGACTGTTTTGTATTCCTGTTGACTTGGGTGGAAGCAGGAGCAGGTTTTCTACACAATACCCATGCTCACAAAACATATACTTACATTTAATGTTATAGGGAAGTGGGCCGACTGTGGATGAGCAGGCCAGACCTACTGCAGCTGTCAGTCCCTGTTGCAACATAAGCTGTAAATACAGAGTCATAACCTGGACATTCCTGAATAAAATGTACTGCTTTTCTTGCCTGAACTACGATTTGCAAGGGTTCAGCCTCATTTTCTGCATTGTGACCCCCAGCATGTCCTTTTGAGTGGTTATCTGAAACACACATCCATCGGGATGCTATTAAAAATAATAAATGGAAAAGATAGTTTTATTTTTGCATTTGATTGTTTGAGGCATTCCAGTGTGAGAGTTACCATGACAAAAGAAAACGTGGTGTCCTTGAAGTGAACGCAGAGGAGCACAACTCGTTCAATAAGGTTTTGAAAGAAAAACAAAGAGCTGAAGGCCAGATCTGACTCCTTTAGAAACAAGTCTTAAATGAAACAGGATTCAAAGTGCTTAAAATACTTTGGTGACAAGCAACAAAGAAGCGTCTGTACTAGAATTGATTGAATTAAGGAAAGGGAGAGAAAATCTTGAGAACTTTCTGAAAAGTAGAGTTTTAATGTGTGGGGAGTGTAAGGACAAAATCCTCCTGGGCCACGGCTGGAGCCCTGAATCAGCATAACTCTTTTTCTTGTAGAAAGTGAAAACTAGACAAGGGCGAGTACGCACACCCTTATTATCCTTTTTCATTGTGGATCAAAGAGGAGGAATTCAAAGAGCTGCCAGCTCTCCACTTTCCTGCAGTGAGTCTGGAGTGTGGGTTCCATTTATTTCCCTTGGTTAGGCAATGCTTCTCTATTAGTCTAAATGATCAGGTCCTGAAATGGACTTCTTGTGAGATCTAAATCCTGTTCCCTGGTTTGTGTTTTTAAAGTATTCAGTAGGAGTGAAACATTCCTGCTGTTTATAAAAATTATGTATATATATGCTTTAATTCTAGGGAGTTCACCCCTCATTCTTCCCACCATTTCATTACACGTTTGCTTTCCTGTATTATATATTAAAAACTTCATGCAGTGGCTCACTTGCATTTACATATATGGACTGTAATAATTCTGTGATGTTGCCTGGAACTTCTGTATGAACATGTTACATAGAGTCAATGTGGGCATGACAAATGTATTGCAGATTTTTTGTAGATAAACACAGTCAGTGAATGCAAATACGAGTGAATTTATGTACAAGTTTTAATATCTAAGCAGAGCTAATAAGTGCATGACACCTGTAACCACAACTGCCAGTGTGAACAGGAAAACTAGTTTTAAGGCATTTGTACTGTTTTAAAAGTGCTGGACTTTGAAATATTTGAGCTGTAATGGTAGAGAAGTATTCATCCTCTGGCAGGTATTTAAGTGTGTGGACTCTGTTATTAAGAATACTGACTTTATTAGCAGCTGATATGTAAAAGCCCTTGTGAAAACAAGTACCAGAATGGTGAGGACTGCCTTATGAAGCAATCTGTGGCTTTTAAAGACATTATGAAAATCTTACTGTGAAATGGATTAAAAAGTGCTGGTTGATGATCTTAGGGAGATTGGTGTTAAGCATGGAGATTTTTTTGGAAAGCAAAATGGGAACTTATCAGAAGGGTGCTGTATTTCCATGAGTGGCTGCATAGCCAGTAATAGCTCTGGTCTAGAAGCGGGGAGCTTGCTTAGGAAAGGCACTGCAGGGACATATAATGTAAGGAGAAAATGTAAGGTGTTTGAATATGGGCTGTAGTAATTCCCTAGAGGATGATGAAGTGACTGCTTTTTGTGAGAATACTGAGGCAAAATTTATTAAATTGTTACCAAAGTTGTAGAGAAGTGTGTTCTGTAAAGCTTTCTAGAGCATTTTATCAAAACTATTTATCAAGGCGAGGTTGGATGGAGTCTAGTAGAGTTGTAACTAGATGATCTTTAAGGTCCCTTCTGCCCCAAACCATTCTATGATTCTATGAAAGTGTTCATGTCACAAAAAGGAGATACATATAAGTCCAAGACTTTAATCAACAAAAAGACAAAATTAACCTCTTTGAGCTCTTTTTTATTCATGGATACAAATCTTTGCTTTTTTCTGTATTTGGTGGAGGTAAAGTTGACCTTAACTGGCCTGCATAATATTTCCTAGTGGTGTAGTTCAGTTTTAACATGTGAAGGAAATTGTTTTGAATTCACTGGTAGTCCACCAGCTCTTTCTGAATAAAACCATACTAGTGTAGATGTTGAACTGCTACAAAAAAAGTTATGTTTCTCAGAGAGAGGAAATTAGATTGTCTTTGTAATTGCATTTCTTTAGAGCTCAGTCACAGTGACTTATTGATGGAAAATCAGGAGACAGTCTTCAAGATGGCCAGTCAACCGAAGAAGCCAGGATGGGATCATCGGTATCTTCCCGTTTGAAAAGCTCGCCTGTTGCTTGCTCCTACAGACTACCTGGAAACACTGGTAAAACACAAATTACATTAGTGCCATTGTATTTTAGCAACTCATTTTTTCTGTATAGCATTAGAATGATGTCAGAGGTTGATGACATGTTAGGTTGTTCCAGTGAGAACAATTACTTTGGGGGCAAAAACCAGGGAGGACCCTGCCAGACACTGAACATGAATGTTTTTGGTTTTCATGTACTGATTCATCAGTGCTTATAGGCCTCCGACATGTAAATCACCCTGAGGTAATCTGGAAGGGAAGGATATGAATAAGCCAATTAAATTGGCGAAGAGCCTAAGGAACACCCTGTTTAGGGATAAAATCACGCCTGTCCTAGTGCCAGTAATTTTGGAGAAATAAATAGACTTAAAATCTTTGCAGAGTTAAATTTCTTTCTAGAGAGAACTAATTTAGAAGACTTTGGTCTTCTTTTGTATGTGTGAGCTTGGGTAACTGAGATAAGGTAGTAAGTGATGTGTTTTCTGCAAGTAACTTTTATTTTGATGACACAGAAGGATGCCATCCAGGTTGCAGAGGGTGTAGGAACTAGTTGCCTCATTTATGGTAATTATTTCGTATTCAGTTTTATGATATGAGCATTCAAAGGACTGAATTGCCCTTTATCTTTCCAAGTACCTCCTCTTTTTTTTTTTTTTGTTTTTTTTTTTAAATGGAGGTACAATTTTCCGTCAGGAAGCTTCTCCACCCAACTCAGCAGTTACTAGCAAACATTAAGGTGCTCTATATCTAAATAATAAAAAAAGCAACTGTTCTTTTCTTGCCATCTTCCAGGTCTGTGCCTTCAGAGGTGTGGTGTAATGGGGAAAATGAGGCAGAAGTGAAGAAAAGTTTTCATTGAAAGCTGTACAGAGGGAAAAGTATTTCCATTCTCAGTTTACTTCCTTACAGTATAAATGGATTTTCTTTGAGTTTTCAAGAGGCTTGCTGGAAGACTGGCTATGTTTTGCTGTCATTCCACTCAGGTCTTTGAACTCATCGGTCAATTCCAGTCAGGAAAGTAGCCATCTCTCTAGAAGAGACATATCCTGTATATGCCTTCACTGGAGGAAAGGCCCAGGCAGAATGCAGATGTGACACAGGCACTTTACGTGGGAGTGGATCATTATGACCTCTGCAAGTACCAGAGAAGCTATAATTGGCATTTGTACATTATTAAGCACCAGAGAATTGAACTGTAAACAGGAATCCATAGGAAATCAGGAGTCACCAGTTACATTGCTCACAGAGCTACTAATTTAAGAGCAGCTTTTGGACATTTTTCAAATGCCATTAAGAATGGGGGAGAGGTAACCTCCCCTTTTCTTTCCTCCATCATCTTTGGAATTCTAGAATCCTGTTCATGGTTGAAGGGAAGTAACTTTCTGAAAACAAAACCAGACAGAAAGCAACAGAGACATGAGATCACTAGAGACACCCCTATCAGTCCTCTGAATGCCTTGGAGTTGACAGCATCAGGAGATCCTAGATATAAATGCACAGATGGACAAAAGACCCAGATAAACATAGCTGTTAAGATGATTTCAGTGCCTCTCACATAACCCCAGCCTGATAGCTCAGCATCTAGCTCATACCAGTCTTCACACCCTATGGAGACAAAGAGACGCGTTCCAGGAACAATTTGTACCAGCTCAAAGTATGTATAAAAGGGATGTGATGAACCTTCTTTGTCTGTCTGTCTGTCTACATTGTGTGCTGAGGAGGCATAGATGACCATCTGAATTTTTTAGACAGCAGGTGTTCGGGGACATGAATCCCAAGTTTACTGTTCAGCTCCTACACAGTCTGACCATACGTTGCTGGCAGCAGATCAAACTCCTGTTACTAGATGAGGACGAGAAATTTTGCACCAGAGGTTTATTTCAAGGATCCCTTTTGTTTTAGACTGGAACTAGAGATTCACTCATCCTCATGGAGGTGTCTCTGAATGCTATTCGCTTTCAAGCATTAAGGAACTGCTCAGAGCAGTCAAAAGAAACAGAAATAGCTGCTTTCACTTCTCTTGTTGGTGTATGTGCCCTGAAGAAACAGGAACCAAAGTAAGGTTAAACTGGGTTTAAAGGAACAAGATAATATTTGGTAGAGGAAGGGAAAAATGCATAAGCTGGCCATGTCTCTAACTTCAGTGTACATAAACTGTTGCCATGTCCCCAGGAAAACAAGGGATTTGGAAATAGTCTAAATCTATGCTGCATGGAATACAGAGCACATGACACAAGCCTGCGTCCCTTTGCCTCAATAGACAGAGCTCTAGAATTGGTGTGACCTTACTTCTGCCCTTGTTAGTCTGAAATATGTAGCACAGCTGTAGGACGTAGTTCATCATTTATCAAGGGAAAATACAGTTCTGGATGGGAATGTGGAGGTGAAAAGTGTTCTGCACACCACGTTCGCTTGCATGTTGTAGCTTGCTGCTCGGAAAAAACCAGAACGCTTTGTCTTCTTGTAACACTGGTGAGCAACTCCTTATCGTAACCTTGTAAAAGGTTTCAAGTACATTCATGAATAGGAAGACGATTAAGATGACACATCAAGGTTTTCTGAATACTTTTTTCTGTTCAGATGCATCCTCATGTTTTTCTTAGTTTTCATTCAAAAACAAGGTGTTTCTAGTCTCTGGTGTGATTGGTAGATCACGTCCTTTCACTCTTGGTGGCCCAGCTTGCTGTGAAACTCAAGCCAAGCAGTAGGAAGGTGAGTTTACATGAGGGGCTGTCAGACCCAAAGCAGCTAATTTAGCTGAAAGGACCTGCAATGACCTTTGCAAAGGAGGCCACTATTGCTGTGAGCAGTTACTGTGACAAAACCCAAGGATAAAAATCTGGCAGCCTGACTAAATTGTTTAGTGGGAAAGAACTTACATGGGGGATTTAAAGGATCTAATTTGTAGGGTAGAAAGAGGAAGATATCTATGTAGCTGGGGAACAATTGAAAGTCTTGCTCTGAACACATCCATAAATCATCATGCCAGGTAGGGTATTTCCCAGGCTGGGAGTCTGCTTTGGCCACAGCTGCTTCTCTTCAACAGACCATTAGAGCCCTGAGACTGGGTTCTGAGCAGGCTATGTAGGAAGGCTGTAATACTTCTCTCAGTTTGTAGCTGAAGAGTAAGGTATGTAGCCTGATGTGCTTTTTTTTTGAGGAGAGGACTCATATTAATTACCCTACATCTAAGGAAATCTAATTTCGGAGCACAAGGACACAGAGGAAAAAAGGAAGCCTGGTTTTTCCAGGGTTCAAATATTAGTGCAGAGATTAGTGTCACAGGAGTGCCTCTGGGCCTTCTTGCCACCAGGGTTGTTAACAGAGGGCAGGAAATCAACTGAGACCAATGACTTCAGTGACAGATACCAGGGGAATATAGAAAGTATCTTTGGCATTAAGCTGAAGGGGGCTGCAATTGGTGGTGCAATGACTGAAAGGTTTACCCTGTGTCTCCTTGCTTCTAGGGGTGAAAATGAGTGCTGACCATACAGACCAACAGCACAAGTTTCACCACGCTTGCAAAGTTCAAAAGCTCTAGTGGTTCCGTCTTCTCTGAAGTGTTTTGAAAAGCCATGTTTGGGGTATGAATGGTATGGACATGTCCAGTTCAGTGAAGGTAGAGTTAGTAGAGGGGATAGGTTGAATTTATATTGTAGTCTCATTTTCTTGATTTGACAGAGCAAAGAGAGAAATCCCTGAAGTTACGTATTTTGAGACTTACTCCAAGTCAGTTACAGAGAGCAAATGAAAATAGTAGATAAGCTTTCTGAGATCACCACTCTGACCCTCATGATATATGGCCCCTCCTGTCTACCTTTCCAACTCAGCCCCCTGTTCCTACTCCTTTAGCTTTGTAGCCCCAAGGACCCAGTTGACACCTGCTCATTGCTGTCTGGTGCCCTCTGGTGCTGCAAATACCTGCCCAGGCTACATACCATTGCACCCTTATGCAGCTGTGGGAACCAGCCAGTACTCCAACGGGGATGTATGCTTTTCCCCACTGCAGCCTGGAAGTGGCAAGGGCACTCTAATATGCCCTGGAGCAAGTGGGACAAGCCCAGGAAGTAGGAAGAAGCTTCTCTAGCCCTGCTTCTGTTGTTGAAGGAGGAGAGTGGGAAGTGTACAAGATCTGACTGGTGCCCCCTCCAAGTGTATCTCCCTTGCTTTACTCCCTTTCCCTTGCTTTAGCCTCCAACTTCTATCATCCATACTCTTTTATTACTGTTACCTTCATGTAGTTGCCTGGTCTCACTGCTGTATCTTCCTCCTCCAAGACACAGCTCCTCTTTCCCCTGGCTATTCCTACCACACACTGATCCCACTCCAGACACCTTATACTGCAGTGCCCATGGCTCAGTAATGATTTGAGCTTACACATGCTCAGTTTTATTGTTCAGAAAACAGGATTACAGTGTCTTTGCTGTCATTCTTTTTCCCTTTAATTAATCAATGCTAATTGATTGATTGACGGTGGTTCTCTGGTTTAACCATCTCCCAGGCCCAAGCAGCAGCCACATGCCTATCATTCCCACATATTTACCTGGAGCATCCGTAAGGTATTAACCTCCAGAAATGACTTAGAGCCTCTTCTAAATGAATTTGTACAAATTGGCAGGGCTCATTTCTCCAGACTAAAAGAAAATTGATGACAGAAGCAGATAGCAACAATAGGCTTGCTGGTCATTCTCTTGATTTTGGTCCAAGTAGTTTTTACCTTTACAGGGAATGAGTGGATCACTCAGTGACAACAACTGCACACTGATGGTAGGTTCTTGCCTGCAAGCCTGCTTCCCCACACCTCATACTTGTGCCCTGTTCTGTTTAGTTCTCCCTTCTTGAGATGGTCAAATGCCATTCATCATGATGATGTCACAGGGTGGCACAAGCAGTCAGTAGCTACATGGAAAGACCAAGCTTCACCTACTGTGTGGGCTGCAACATGACGTTTGCAATCTGATTAGCTGAAACTTCATTTAGTATGGACTTTCCTGGCAGATTCATGACCTGAGGACCATCTATCTGCCTGGCAAATTTCAGTTCTCTGCCACAAGGAGCAATTATAGGAAGAAATCCACAACATTTTTTTCTGTTGTTTTTGTTTGTTTCTCTCTCTTTGTTTCTTTGTTTTTGACAAATGTCTCTTGGAAACAGCTGAACTGATTAAACAGAAAATAAGTTATCTGCTCCAAACTCAACCAAACCAAACCAGCAAACCCAGCTAGCAGACAATGAGCTATTGGCAGGCACAACAAGCTTGAAACTTGTGAGCTGAAGCTGATAAAGGGTTGGCAGAGATGTAAGGAAACAGAAAATGGGCCCTTATAAAGAGAAGTTGGGCAACCTTCAAAAGAGTGGTACTACCAGTCCTGTCAATGAATACTTAGATATGGCCCTTGCAGATTGCAGGTCTTTGATGCAATGCTCACTGGTGAGTCATTTGGAAGATCACTAACTGAAGGATAGAAAATGGCCTGCTGTGGCCTGCAGCCATTATGAGCTGTGCATTTTTTAAAGGGATGTTTGTTGCAATACCCTTTATTTTCTGCAGATGGGGTGTGGCTCTCCCATTCCTGGCAAAGTGGCTGGTGCAGATTTTGGTTGGGAAAATATAGATGCTGTTGCATGACAAGCTGGACTTCCCTTAGGGGGGAAGTCACCTTCTTCCTCTCCAGTACAGCATCAGGGGTGTGACAATTCCCTGAAGCACAACGGAACCGCACAGAAATCTGGCAGCTTTACCCAGTTTGTAGTTATATGGATCTGCCTCATAAAAACATCTGAATCACATTTCTCACTACCTACCTAGCTATGTAAATACAACCCCATTCTGTTCTTAGGAGCTGAGCCTTATATTCTCAGACCATGCCTCCGTTTCCTTCTGTCATCAGAGGTCTTGTGACTCTCACTCCTTACATAATTATTTGGGCTTTAGTGAAAACAGCTGTGTTTCAGCCTCCAATTAAAAGTGACACTGTCACTCTGTTCATGTCAAATACAGGCACTCAAAGTTTCTTTTACTGTGATGCATAAGAAAACTTCTTCTTCATGCAGGAGGAGAGGGACACCACACTGAGACTTGAAGATGACAGAGCATAAACTGCCATCCTGCAGCTATTTCCATGGTGGATAAGACAACCCCTACAACTCCTTGACTTCTTTTCACATTTCCACCACTCTGCTTTTCCAGACCACTCACTTTTCCAGTTGAAGAGTGCCTGTTCAACTCTGCTGGAAGCCTGGGGTCATAGAGAAGGAGACAGACTGTAGCACCGTGCTGCAAGTATGGGAAGCGTGGAATTAGTTTTGTGGAGGCCACAAGGAGGAAGCAGTCTGGTGAGTATTCACACGGACACTACATCCAGTCTGGAAGGGAGCAGCCGAAATGTGCTTTCCATGTTTACGGGAACATGGAGGTTGCTGTGTGAGGCCAAGCTGATAAAGTCTGGTATCCTGCTTCAGACAACAATGAACACTGGCTGCCAAGGGAGATGCAAGAAATGCTGTTATAAAACACAGAATTTTCCATGCAGCATGGATATTTCTTGTCATCCTACAATATCTAGGTCACTAGTTAATCATGTCAACAACTAGTCACCAGCACGAGTTGGGAAGGGTGAAGGCTTTACGCTGAACTGTTGCAGTTAATGCCCTGCATGATTCCTCTCACTTAGCTGAAACAATAATGAACAAGGAATGATACCCTCCTCATCCTGTTCCTTCTGAAATATATGACAAACCCCGTATTGTTATCAAAGGTGTAGGTTCAAAACTGTCATTATCTCACACAGAGCACAGTAAATATCATGACTAGGAGTTAACAGTGTGCCAACAATGATCATCTGTAAGTTTGTTACAATTTATGTGAACTGAACCAAGTTGTCAGCTGCCTTCTTCAATGACAATGCAGCAACTACTCTGAATATCCATCTTCCATGACTGCATACTACAGGTAAAAAATGCAGGTGAACAATATTTTACACACACAGATATGTAACTGATTATATTACAAAGAACTGCAAGAACTTGTACTTTGTTTTTTGCTTTTAGGAATATGAATGAGGTCTCATTACCCAGAATCAGGATGCATCTTGCTTGGTGAATACAATAAAAAATGGGTTCTTCAAATCGCTGATCCACAAGCATTTCAGGAAGAGAGAGAGAGTTCAGCAGCACAAGAAAGATGTATTATTCCTAGAAGTCTCCAGACTCAGCTGCTGTCCTGTATCTGTCAGTGATTCAGTAGCATGGCAGTTATAATTGAGCACAAACATACCTCTGTTAGTAAACAGGAAGAAGCTGGGCAGCAGCACCAAGATGGCTTTGGGCTGTGTGAGTACCAAGGTGGGTGGTCACACCTGGTCAGGGCTATGAGATTGCTGGTATGGGTAAGGTGGTCAGGGTTGCGGAAGGAAAATCTGAATTGCCCATCACTGTGTTGTGATAAGAAAGGAGAATGGTAAGCTTGGTGGGCACCTAACAAGGCAAAAATGAGAGAAAGCAATGCTTCCTTTCTATTTCTTTGACTAGTAATTTGCTTACCTCTTCCTTCAGATTAAATACTTTGTGTAAGAGAAAGCACTGACTGCAGCACTGAAACATAGTGTGTTTACACTACATTACTGTGCTATTACAGACATTGTGTGACATGACTGGGGAGAGGACGGATTATCAACAGGTAGCCAGAAGCCTAGGGAGAGTTTCTTAAGATTTGTGTGCTTCCATGTGCATCTCCTCAAATCCTACCCAGTCTCCTTTGGGAAAAAAACTATGACTGTGCTCCATTTATGAAAAAAAATTGTTAAATCAGGGCAAAAATATAAGATCTGTGTAGTTCCTGAAGATAGGAATTACTCACAGGATGTTGCTAGGGCATCAGATAAAAATTTTAACAAATGGGTGTAAAATATTTATCACAAATCTGTGTTTAGGAGCCCTTGGAACTGCTTATTTTTTAAAAGTGTGGAATCGTGGACAACTTCAGCTGCTCTCTTCTTCGTGCTTTTATTTTGTGAATGGAATAGAGCTCAGTTGTTCAGGCTTTGTGCAAGTTTTTCTGCTTGCCTGAACTAGTAATCATAGAATCATAGACTGTCCTGAGTGAAAGGGACCCACAAGGATCAGTGAAATTCAATTCCTGTCCCTGCACAGGATCACCCCAAAATCACACCATGTGCCTGAGAGTGTTGTCAAAGTGCTTCCTGAACTCCTGCATACCTGATGCTGTGATCACTTCCCCAGAAAGCCTGTTCCAGTGCCCAACCGCCCTCTGGGTGGAGAACGTTGTCCTGATATGCAGCCTAAACCTCCCCTGACACAACTTCCATAGGCCATTCCCTCAGGCCCTGTCACTGGTCACCCCAGAGAAGAATATTCATAAGAGACCATAAGATGAATCAGCTACTTTTCCTGTCCTTTATTTGAAGTTCTTTGAAATGACCAAATCTCTGCAGATGCATAAGCTATCAAAATATAAATAAATGAAAATTAGAATTTTCTGTTAAATGCCTTCTCTCTCTCTACTCCAACCTCCTGGTTGGAGGTTCCTTCCTATCACTCAGATCCCTGCACCAGTCAGTGTGTGGACACAACCTCCCTGCCTCCCAGTGGCTCCTTGGGGAGAGAAAAATCTGCCTAAATAATCCTTAACAGAGATTATGTCTCCACTGATTAAACTTCTTGAGGTAGTGATGTGTCCAGCTGGGCTTATGACTGCAAATGATGATTAGTTTCAAGCACAGTCCCAAGGGCAAAAAAGGCTTCACCTGCCAAATTTGTTTAGTTTTCCCAGTTAAAATGTTTGTTGGTGACTTGCATGTGTGGTTGATGAGCTATCTCCTCAAACATCTTAGTTATATTTATCTTATTGCCAACTTCTGTTGACAGGCTTTTGGAGGGAGGAGAGAACATCGTTAATGCAGAATAGCATCTCCATTAGTTAGGTCATTTTCTTTTTCCCAGCACATAGATCTAAAATGGTCCGGCTGTCTTGTTGCCGTTGCTTAATTGCATGGGTCAGAATTTAGTTAGCCGTAATTTTCTGGCCCTAAATGTTAGGAGTCTAGAACTATTCCAGAGGATAATTCTATTTCATAACAGCCTTGCTGTCATAAGTATGTCTTGATCATCTCTATTTCAGCCATTCAGAGATCCATGTCTGAGCTATTCTTGGTAGTAAATAGTTTCTGGCAGTCAGTGTATGAAGACTTTTGAAATAAAATCATTTGTAGCCGAGAAACATTAGGAAAGTTGTGAGCCCATTAGGTACCTGATTGCAAGACAGTATTGTCCTCATTCTTCCATTTTGTAATGTGGGGAGATCCAGCTGTTTGACAGACCCAAGTCACAGCGAAGCCTTGGGCCATATAACTGGTTTCACAGTGTGCTCATAGTGATCAGTGCTCTGGACCAGACAGCCCAGGATGTGGCATTTCTCTCTGTCTATGCCTTGTAGGGGTGTGGGCTTCAGGCAGCTCCTTCTCTACTGCTGAAAGAATCGACTTTGTGTTCAGGAAGTTCAAAAGAGGACCTTGGCTCTGATATATGGGGCATATCTGGGCGTATATGGCATGACAACTGAGCAGAGGCTGTCACTTAAAGGGCATGTGTTTGGAAAAGACTTGTAGGAGTGCTACCAACAAGTAGCTCTTGGGGCCAGCCGTGTCTGTGCAGTGCTTTTGGGGGTATGTCCACTCTCTCTTGAGCAACTGAGCGAGTGCCCAGGAAGTCAGATGGATGCTGTGCCCCATACATCACTTCCTAAACATTGCCCAGTCTCTAATCCACAGCTGCTGTGGACTTTCAGCATAATGTCTCTTTGTCTGAATAAGCAACAATGGTATCTAAAGAAGCAATAGATTTTGAGACAACTGGAGCAATCATTCTTTGATCCCTGGCAAAGCCCAGGGGCTTGATTATTATCCAGTGGAAGGAGCTGAGATAAATAAGTTTTCAGGAGTAGGCAACTCAAAAGAGGTCAGGCTGAAGGAGGATTAGAGTGAAGGGTGAGAGGGTGCGCCCTGCTCCCAGGATAATGAGGTCAGTCATGAGCAAGCTACAGGGTCCTCTCAGAGCCCAGTGCTTTTACAGGGCTCACATGCAGGAGCCCTGCAGGAGCAGGCAGGAATGCTTCTTTCCATAGACCTCTGTCACCTCCTTGGAAGCTGATCAAACGCATTTTAATAAAAACCATCATTTGACTCCAAATGTTTTTATACTGATTAAGAACATTGACTTGGCTGACTGAACAATGGAACCCATTGTAGCTCAGCTGCTTTATGTTGGAAAAGCTTTGATCGGACTGAGTGGGAGTTTAAGGTACTCTATAAAATGAATTTTGGTGATAAGCTTATAAACTGAATTTGAACCTTGCACAGGCTCCAGAGGCAAGGAATAAACAGCTCAATTTATATTCTCTAAAGATACACACCAAGATGTCCCTTTAACCTTTAGTTACATTGCATTGGGGGTCAAACTGTTTCTTAAACTGTTTGAAATGATTTGTCTGATTAGCTGTCCATGCTGAAGATAGAGAGCTTTGAGGGTGGTTCCCAAGAGCCCTGAAGCCAACTATAATGAATGAGTTTGGTGCTTTACTTGGAGAAAAAAAAGCTGAATGAGTTATGGAGCTGCTAAATAGCCCCAGTTCATTCACACAGAGTTGAGGATGATGTGCTTATCTTAATCCTGACATAGTATTGTTAGAATTCCTTATTTCAAGGGCATTCCTGTCTGTCATCTTCCCTCCCTCATTACTTATCAGCCTCCGTAGTTATATACAGAGAATTAGAAGACACTGGTATCTGATGGGAAACCTGGGGAGCATGTAGGATTTGTCTCCCATTTCTGCTGAAGTTGATGACTGAATTTGCAGTGGATCAAGTGAAAACAAGCTCAGGTGGTCATTCTGTGAAATCCTCTGGACCAACACATCTGGGTAGGGTGTAAATGCACAGGAGACAGTCTGAAGAGTCTGCTAACTGGTTGAGTAATTATTAACCACCAGTGGTGTGTGCAGCACTGATCCCAGCACAGCCATTAGGGAGAGTCCGAGGCTGCTGCAAACCCCAGGAACAAAGGAATTGCACGTTGCAGCAGCAACACAGTCTTTGCCCAGAAGAGATTTTCTTTAGCAGGTGAGGCTGTGATCTGTCTGAACAGATGTCTAAATACTTTATCAGAGGTTTTACCCAACTGATAGGTAAGTCTCACAACAATGGGAAAAGACACTTCTGTTTTCATTTTTTCAGGGTGGAGGGTGGAAATGAAAAACCTGAGGTCTGGCTCCGTGATGGCCTTCTGCATATCTGCAGGCAAGTCACTCCCACTGTCACGCTGTTCCTGTAGTCGCTCCACATCTATCCCAAGAGATAATTGCTGAGACCCAGCAGCCCCCTGAGCTTCTTCAGTCATTCCTCCTTCCCAGCTTCAAAACAAATGCACTCCTTTTATCATAATAAAAGGAATAATTTTTTTATGCCTGGATTACATTTTGTGCCCTGCATGTGTGCATATGCCTCTTCATCCCTTCCGGTGACTTCTACCCTAATACCCAGCTCCAAATAAGTATAGAGGCCTCAGTAGTATCAAAGTTACATTAAATTTCCATGAAATTGGGAGAGTGAATAATCCAAATGTCACTTCTCCTGAGAGAGATGTCTTACCAGATGTCAGAGGGGAAAAGGGATAGAGGGGCAGAGAAAAAGACATAAGAAACAAGGCTTCATTTGCTCATTCTGTTGCATACAGTCATTTTATTTTGGGTTTTAGGTTTGTTTTCTCATGACCCTTCGTTCTCTAAACCTTACTCATGATTTGAAATGTAAATTAGTATATTAGCAATCAAATATTCCTTCCATTAGTCCTCAGTTGCTCGTCGCATTGTATCTGGAAAGGCCTAATGCTCACCTGTTGTTGACTCTCCACCCATGACAGGGGTAGAGTTTAAGTAGCAGTGGACATGCAAAGGGAACAAGTCTGCTAGGAGCTGGAGAAGGTCTATTCGTTGACCAGTTTCACCCTATGCCAAGGGAACACAATAATTCATGTCTAAATTTGAGACAAATTGCAAAAACTAATTTGTGAACTGAGGCCCCATTTCTTGGGGTAAAGATCTTTTGCCTCCACTGCCTTTGCACATATAGAAACAACTATAGAAAATGCATCGTAAACCATCAGCTTCTGCTAGCCTTCTGAGGGCATTATTAACTTCTTGACATGCTCCTGTTCAGCAATCATAGACTTCTGAACACTCAGTTTTGAACTGACTAGCTTTACCCTCAGCCTGCTCTCTTCACCACACATTATTTTATTCATCTGCCCTAAAATAACAAGGTTTAATTGACAATCTGGTTCTGATTTACTAATATCTCCTTGTGCATGGAAGGAGACCGCGAATTCTATGTACTCATTCTCAATCAACGTCAGCTTGGTATTAACTCAGTGTTATTACATTATTGATTTTATTCATCCCAGGAGCTACATCAATTTATCATGGAATTTACACTTCTTTAACAACCAACACAAATCAAGACCATTTGTTAGGCTTGCAGTGTAGAGTAGAAGGTTTTTGGAATCTGATCCTCATTTTCCTTTACATTTGTTTAGATTTCCAGTTAATCTGAATTCCTATCTTGCCCCTTTGAACTCTCAACCAACTGTAAATACTTTTGATAAATTTCCAAGTTAAAAACTATATTGCAACACAGTTCTTAAAAAAAAAAGAGGAAAGCCAACTGCAAAATACCCAGTGCTTTATGATGTATTGATGTAACTGGTTCGGGGAAATAAACAGTCAGCTGCTTTAGGTTACACAGTGGCCAATGTAAACAATAAAATCTGTTTGTAACCTCAATCATGCATTTGGTTCTGCTACACAGTATAACCATTTGCAATTTTAACTCATGTCTTGAAGGTGTGTAGTGAATTTAAAATGTCCTTTCCCATTGCATTTTACTGCCTAACTTATTTGGAACAGATTCAGAGATTCTGGGAAAATTCATTGCCTGCTTCTGCATTTGTTCAGTCTTCCTCTCTGGCTGGACTCTTTGATGTCTGGAGAGATACTGAAAGGATGATGTCAAAAGAATGGGAAGTGAAAGCTGAAGGGAATTTTAGTCAGATGCTTTGAACTGTTGATTAAAAAAAATAAAGTTAATGACTACATAGCTGAAATGCTGATTTTGTATTTGGGGGAAAGGATGTGGGACACCAGAGAAGTCACAGCACTGACTGGTGCTAACAGAGGTACTTTTTAGAGGGCTAAAGCACTTTTCCTATCTTCCTTCACATCACAGGAAAACCCACCACTGGCTGGAGTTCAAGGGATGATTGTAAACTTTACTAGGCCACGTAGTAATTTTATCACTCTGCTGTATATTCATCCTGTTCTTGCATCTATTATCTGAGTATAGTAAAACTAAAACTTTCAGGACATACTGTTGCTTATTAGTAAGAGGGTAAAGACAAGACTTTAATTAATATAAAAAGACCAGTTCAGCTGCATTTAACTTAAAGCACATGAGTAATCTGGAAAAAGGAGGATTGCAAAATCTGTGTGTTCACAGCATTGCCAACCTTCAGCGTTACCTAACACGGTTGGGATTACATCATCAGAACAAACCTTCGTCAGTTCATCGCGGTTTGCTTATGTCACACTATTTTGAGCTCAGCATGGAAGTGATGCTTTCGTGTAAATGTCCCTTCCTGAATATTGCAAACACTGTCAGAAACTCCATTCTATATTAGCACAGCTTGCCACAAAGTGCCTAGTGAGAAAAGGCCACTCCACCCAAAAGTATCAAATAAAAAATTTAGGAGCTAGAGGATTTGTGCAGACTTTCTCTTTGAAGTCACCAAAGGAAGACTTTCTTGGCCTTGTTGCTCAGAAGAATTTCAGGAACATATATTACCAGTAGTTTCCACATCAATGTGCTGGTTTGGGTCTCAGTGTTTCACACGGTGGAGAATGGTGAATACCTGGGTACCTGAGTGCTTGTGAGGTTTGAAATAGAGGCATGCAAGAGACATGGAAGAGAAGACCAAGGACTTCTTCTGGATTGCCTGGGTAGACAAATAGGGGTTTTATGTTTTTACTACTCTGATAGCACAGCCAGCTTGCACCTGTGCCAGAAACCTTTGTGCGTTGGCTGTTCGCCTAGTGGTAGCTGAGCTGCTCAAAGGGTTGTAGCGAGATGTTACATCTCTTCTCAGGCTGAGCAGTGGAGCAGGAACTCCTCCAGATCAGACCTGGGGTCACCAAAACACCAC
This sequence comes from Oreocharis arfaki, assembly GCA_013398015.1. Taxonomy (NCBI): domain Eukaryota; kingdom Metazoa; phylum Chordata; class Aves; order Passeriformes; family Paramythiidae; genus Oreocharis; species Oreocharis arfaki. The sequence goes on from VZRR01007580.1 coordinate 173,528, forward strand.
AGAAGGCACAAACCAGAGCAGCTCTGTGGTACTGGGGGCAGCAGGAGGAAGCAGACCAACTGTGAAAGGCAGGATATGCTCGTACTATAATGTGCTCTGCCGATTAGGGGCTGAGTGAGAAGCTGCTGTGCAGCTGTAACAAAAGACTCAGCACTCTTCTATAGAGACCAGCCAATGCATGGGATTTGACAAAAGTTAAGATGGTTACCCCAGCTGCTGCTTCAAGGGATGTAGAGGGGTTGCAATTTATCCCAGTTTCTTTGTCACCATCCAAGTGCACAGGTAAGCAGGCTCTGGCCTTTGCCAGCTTCTCAGATCAAGCCACAGGAAGCCTTAAGAACTCTTATAAACCCGTGCTGCAATTCCGCAGGTGCTGGGCAAGAGCAGGCACGCGACTGCTATCAGATTAGCCACTGACTTTATGCTGAATTTTCGTGGCTGCTGGGGGGATGTGATGCAGCACAGAGGCAGAGCAGCACGAGCAATCAACACCTCGTCCAGCACGCTTGTACAAGGTTAACCCACCAACGATTTTAAACCAGCACGAGTAGCCAGAACTGTTTTATTAAAGCTTTGCAACATGTGGCATTTGGCTTGGCACTAGGCACCCTAGTGCTGGTTTCGGCGTGTTGCTGGATCACAGGTCTGGTCTGTGGTTTAGCCAGGGTGTTTGGATGAGTTGGTAGTGGTGCTTGGCTGTGCTGTGGAGGTTTTGGCATGTTCACCTTTGCTGCCAGTACTGCAGCAGCATGTAGGCTCCAACTGCTTCAGCTACAAATCACTGAGCCCCCTGGGCCAAGCCCTTGGGCTCTGCAGTGGGGTGTGACCTGCAGCAGCTGCACTCTACCACTTTGAACATTAAAATATCTTCACTTGTTGCTCAGACTCCCTTGTTTTCTTCTCACTGGCTCTGCACAGCTTAGTGCTGTCTCAGGAGTCAGTCTCAGCAAAGGTCGCCCAAGTCATGTTTCCACAGACAGGGAACTTTTCTCACCCTACACAGTAACCATGGTGATTTGTTTTCTTTTAAATTCCTTTCCCTTAAGTTCAATGCTATCTTTAGATGTCATCCTGTTTTGACAAATGTCCATGTAGTTGCTGATACTATCAGGGAACTGTGGCATGACAAGGACTGGCTTAAGTAACAGCTGCATAACTCTGTCAGGAATGAATGATGCAGCCCATTCCGTTTTTGGAAACACTCCCATTTTCAGTGATTCTTACTTTGACACAGCATTTGGCAGCCAGTCATGGCCCGGCTTGCCCAGGTTTTGATCTTTCCTGTTGCCCTGACCCTCTGCAAGCATCTTATTGCTGCAGAGTTTGGCTCACTCTCTGGGATTTACAGCCTGAGAGACTGGAGCGTTGGGATGTACAAAAGTGGCAGGGCAGGTAAATGGACACTGAAGCCTGAAATGGTTAACCCTGCTGGGATTTGGGCTCTCAATCTGGCAAAGTCCCAATGATGTGCCTGGGGCTGGAGTATGGACCTAGAAGTGCTCTTCTTGCTTCACAGGATAGTTCTGTTCTGGCTGCTGGTAAAATGGTCTTCCAAGCAGAGGCTGTGGAGTCTGAGGGCAGGTGGTATACAGTCCCCTGAAATTTTGTGTCTGGCATGTAGTTTCACAGAATATTCTGAGTGGGAAGGGGCCCACAAGGATCATCAAGTCCAACTCAAGTGAATGGCCCATATGGGGATTGAGCCCACAACCTTGGCGGTGTTAGCAGCATGCTGTAACCAGTGGAGCTATATATCTTCTTTAAAAAATTATTACTGTCTCTGCTTTGTGCTAGTATTATACACAACCTGGTAAACATGAAATCTAAAGAGTTTTGTTGTCTTTATTATTCAAAGAGAACTTCAAGTTTGCTGTACTGAAGGAATGTGAACGTTTTTTGAGGGGTTTTTTTGGGGTTTTTTTGGTTTTGTTTTTTGGGGTTTTTTTTGGGTGTTTTTTTTGTTTGTTTGTTTCTTACAACATTTTGTATTAAACCACAGATGCTCTGGATATAGTCACTTATCTCTCTGTAGATATGTTTATCAGGGCTAACTAGCACAGTGCCTTTGCTTGTTTAAATGCCACCGTTTTCCTCATGCCATTTTCCCTCAGCACCATGGAAGTGAGCAGGAGACACACCAGTTCTCAGGCTTCCTATCTTATGTTCCTCAGTTCTTGCCTGGGTGAGCCTGTCATGAGGACCTGTGCGAATGTCCCCCCGGAGAGATGTTTTGCTAGCTAGAACATGTGCACGGAGCAGGAAAGGGGCAGCAAGGCTGTGAGTCTTTCCTCTGGCATCTCCTGCTTTTTGAACACCCTAAGCTTAAGCTCAGAAGTCTGACCGTTCAAGTTCATACTTCAGAATCATCAAAAATGTTATTGGAAATCTGACCTAAATTACAGACCAAACAGTCTGACATCACCTTCAGCTAAATCATAAGATGACATTTCCATCCTATAATGGACTGTATAAACCTCAGCTTAAAATGGTGAACAAAATTATCCTGTCATTACCCAGCTGATATAATGCCAGTGTGCATTCAGAGGCACAGAGGTGATCTTTAGCATCACATGTGAACTTTATGTTTCTTTAATTAACTGCATCATACTGCATATTGGCAAGAAGCTGTAATGATACTTCATCCTTCCATCGACTGAACATCAGAAAGTTGGAGTAATAATACTGTCAAGAGACAGACTAGGTCTTGATTTAAGAACTACTCTAAATACCACAAAACAAAATCCCTTTTAATAGTTCAGTATTAAATACTCAATATGCTTATGCTTTAGTGAGTTCCTCAGTATAAACAGCTGGGACCAAAATCAGTGTTATGGCTGGGTCAAACTTAGCTTTACAAACAGTGTTTTTGATCCAAATAACTAAGGACTTTGAGTGTTGTGCAGGTGGTTGTAGGTAGGAGGTGCAAAGTAGGATAAGGTTTGGTCAATTGTGTTTACTTGTGAGAAAATACTTGGCTTTGCCTAAGACCCAGTGAGGGTTCAGCATGTGTTGGGCTTCCTCTCCAAGGGTTGCCCGCATGGTGATTCTCAGCTTTTTTCTGTCTGACAATGTTTGGTACATGCCTGGGTCCAGCTCCAGTCCCCAGCCCTCCTCCTGCCTCCGTTTTGCTGCCTCTCACTCAACCCCAGGAGCCCTGCTGCTCTGTGCCTGTGTATCTCCTGATGCTGGCTTGATGCTAGGCCAGGTTCAGGATCCCAGCCTGGCCTTAAGCCCATAGACATCTGTGGAGGCACTTCCCTGGGATCCAGTAAGTAGTGCTGAGGCAGCCCAGGCTGGCATACCTCCATGCCTCATTCCCTGCTTACATTTCAGGATGTAAGCCTGAGATGTAGCCCACATTCCAGGAGACAAGTACTTCTGGTCTGCCCTCAGGTGCTGGGCATTAAGCAGAGTGGCTTAATGGTGGCAGTGCAGCTGAGGGCTCCAAAAGCGGTGTCTGTGGTGTAGCTGTCAACCATGATCTCCTTCAAAATAAGATGAAGTTGCTGAGTCCTTACCCTGTTTTTCCCCAGACAGCTTCATGGAGTGAGAGGCTTGATTTTTTTTGTCACCCTGAGCCGTGCAGCTATACAGGCTGTTACATTCTGATCATTCTGATCTGAATCCAACAGGTCTGCTTCCATGTCTTGCCTCCCTATTCCTTCCCCTTCTGCTGCCTGTACTCAAGGTGAGATGCAGGGTTCAGCACCTGGCATGTTCACTTTCATAGGAAGTCTGTACTAGAAATTCCTTTGCCACCCCTGCCTCCAGCAGTTCATTCCCGGTGCAAAGCCCCAGGCTGATGCCGCAAGGGCAACCATCACCAGCCGAGGGCATGGGAGGGAACTCTCATCCTCCCAGAAAGGAAAATTCATAGGTAATGCCACCCTTGGCCCATCTTCTCTGCCCAGAATTTAGAGCAGCTTCATGTGTTTGCTTTTGTTTTGGGTTTAAATATGTGCTTAGCTATCTCTTAGAGCTATCTCAAATGCAGGGGTGTGGTGAGGCTGCATCATTTAACCCAGCCTGTGATATCCCACAGATGGATAGTCTGTCTCCATAAGGCTCCTTTACCTCCTTCATTTAGGTTGGTTTAATAGCTATTCATTTAATTCCCTTATTGCCACTCTTCTTTTAGCTTAATGAGACATAGTCTTAAGTTAACTGGTAATTGAGACAAAGGAAACAAACCCTCTTAGAAGCAGAGAAGGCTCCTGCTGAAGAGAGCCAGTCTTTCAGAACACCCGTTCAGTTGTCTTCCCAGGAGGAAGCTCATATGGAAGCCCAGTTCCTATCCAAACTTTCATCACATACACTCCATTTGTCATTTCCTGTCCTTGGAGTCCTGCAAAACCCATCGGCCAGGCACAGTGCCTGCCATGCCACTCACCTCCTTCACACATCAGCGGAAATACTCAGGCGCCGAACTTGAGGAGCTTCATCCCCACCCCAGTGGAGTCACTGGAAGAATGAAAGCCTCTGAGTTAGGGTTTCAGCCTAACCAGCACTCTCCAGTTGAACAGCTACAGGCCAAACACACGCACAGGATCCACAGCATACATCTCTAGCAATGTACTCCAGTTTCGATGTATTCGCATATAAGCTTGTCAATGAGGGGTTTTCCACAAAACTCTTGCTCTGACATGGTGAGGAATGATTAAGACAGCAAAATGGAAAACACAGCAGGGAGATATGAACACCTGAACAAAGAGGGCAACCTCTTCTCTCCTGCTGGCCCTGTCACCATGGGTTTTAGCTTCCAGAATTGCCCCGTGGTGGTCCTAAGGAGCACGTGTGACAAGTATGGGCAGCAGCATTCTGGTCCTCATGCTTCTTCTTTCTCATTGTACATTGTGATGTGCTGCATGTCAGACACCAGCCCATCAAGTCTGCATAGAGCTTGCATTCAAATCACTGACCAAGGTATTTTTTTAATCCAGGACAAGGTGGATCTCCAGATCTCCATAAAGGGGGATCCCATTCAAGAGAGCTGCTTGCTGCCAGGGATTTACAAAGTGCAAGGGGAATGATGTGTTGTCTGTTAGGGACAGAAGGCTAGAGGATAATTGCAGTGCTGTCATTTTTGATAGCATAGGGCAACATGCCACTAAAAGTGTGGGTTTAGTCTTCAAGGGGATAGTATTTTCTTATCTTTGTCTTTTATATTTTTAATTCTCTGTGAGATAGATAAGTGCTATTACCCACTTCTCTTGGGCTGAAGCCGCAGAGGATGTGAAAAGTGAGAAGCTGAGCTCTAGGGTCTAACCATCCCTCTTCAGTATTGGACTCCTGGGTGAAAGGGAAGATGATGGACACCCTTTCTCAAGTACAGCCAATCTCACCAAGCCAATGGCGTGATATCCTCATAGGTAAACTTGGGAAGTGAAGACTAGATGAGTGGATGGTGAGGTGGATTGAGAACTGGCTGAACAGCAGGTCCCAGAGGGTCGTGATCAGTGGCACAGGGTCTAGTTGGAGGCCTGTCACTAGTGGTGTTCCCCAAGGTTCAGTAGTGGGCCCAGTGTTGTTTAACTTATTCCTCCATGACTTGGATGAAGGGACAGAGGCCTCCTCAGCGAGTTTGCTGATGACACAAAGCTGAAGGAGTGAGTGGCTGATACCCCAGAGGGCTGTGCAGCCCTTCAGAAGGACCTCGACAAGTTGGAGGGATGGGCAGAGAGGAACCCTCTGACATTCAGCAAAGGCAAATGCAGGGTCCTGCACCAGGGGAAAAATAAGCCTGAGCACCAGTACAGGCTGGGGGCTGATCTGCTGGAAAGTAGCTCTGCAGAGAAGGACCTGGGGGTCCTGGTGGAGCACAAGCTGCCCATGAGCCAGCAGTGTGTCCTTGTGGCCAAGAGGGCCAATGGTATCCTGGAGTGCATTGTCAGCAGGTCACGGGAGGTGATCCTGCCCCTCTACTCTACTAGTGAGGCCACATCTAGAGAGCTGTGTCCAGTTCTGGGCTACTCAAGACAAGAGAGACATGGAGCTCCTGGAGCAGTTCCAGTGGAGGACAGTGAGGATAGGACGAGAGACAATAGGCTGAAACTGATGCCCAGAAAGTTCCACCTGAATGTGAGGAAGAACTTCTTTACTGTGCAGGTGTCTGAGCACTGGAACAGATTGCCCAGAGAGGTTGTGGAGTCTCCCTCCCTGGAGATATTCAAGAACCATCTGGACATGATCCCGTGCCATGTGCTCTAGGATGAGCAGGGAGGTGGGACCAGATGATCCACTATGGTACCTTCCAATCTTACCCATTCTGTAAGAATGTAAATGGCAGCTACACACATTTCTTCTTACGAATATATTCTACAAATATATTCAGTTCACTCCTGAGGCACAAGGATCCTGGCCACATTATGTCACTTCGTGGCAGACAGTTGTGTTGTGGGTCCTGTATGAGGTTCAGATCCTCTGCAATGTGCTCCATGAGCACCTCAAGTGCTTCTGAGGACCCACCATGAATATGTCTCCTTACTCACAGGATGGCAAAGTCCCTGCAGTGCTTTCCAGCTGTGTGTCACGTCTGGTCTGGAGAACCTAGCTGTTCGTGGAAATACACTTCAAGGGCCAGCTGCACACGGTACTGACTAATGCTTCTTTTCCCCCCCAGATACAGCCCTGTCCAAGATGGGTTAAACACAGACCACCAGCCATACAAACTATCCCTTCATTCTATAATTTCTTTCCCCCCCAGGAGTTCTTAATTTGGGATGTATTTCAACTAGTGACCTTGACTGGAAAAGTACCAGATCCCATGCTGTGCATCTTGGAGATACCCTGTCTCATTAATAAATACCTTCATTTCAGAGTATTGTCTTTTTATTTTGGAAGTTTTACCTCCCCTTGTTGAAAAAAGAGAGATGAATTGGGATAAATACAGGCAGGAAATGGTTTCCGTGGCAACACTAAGAATACATAAGAACAACCTCATCATTCACTTTTATTTCTTAGATACACTTTTAAAAGAAATTTGAGCTACATTAAAAGACATCTCCTGTTCACAGGACAGCACCCAAGTCAGCAGAAATAATCAGCCCTGATTTCACTTTCAGTGAGACAGGAATTAAGTTCCTTTAAAAAACAGGGATGAAAGGTCTTAGTTTCCAGGGAATGAAAGCTCAGTCAAAAGAGGAGTTCATTCAGATTCAATGCTGGTCAAAAAAAAAGCCGCTTTATGCAACATTCAGCTTTGCTGAAGTGCAACTCACACTAACAAACTTCCAGCATATCCTGCTCAGAGTCTTAGGTTTTGGTGAAGCCTTGGTCAGATTGACTGTAAGCAAAATCTAATCTAGTTGTGTGACAGTACTGGGAAGGAAATCCATAAAAGCCTTTCTGAGAGCTTTTTAGTGGAGACATCAAAGCTTGGTGCGATGTAATTTCTACTCCTGTCACGTTGCACTACGACATTCCCCCCTCCCTCCTGATCTGCTTGCCATTTCTGCCAGCCTCCCCACACGCTGTGAGTGCAGGAGAGACATTTCAGCAACTTGGATGACTTTCCCTCCCATCTGGAATGGCATGTCCAGCCTCAGAAGCCAGGGGAGACCTCACTAGGCACAGTCTCCTCACGCAAGTTGGTCTACAGTCTGTTGGCAGAAGGGTCCTCCTGAGGGAAAGTTGTTTGGGAAGCAGGTTTCAGGCTTAGCCCTGACAGATTTCTACCCCCAGAGCAAGCAAGGTCTTCCCTTTCTCATCATTAAAGAAAGATCAGATGGGCCAGCAAAGCTCACAGCATCCCAAGGACCTGGTGTTCAACCTGCTTCCTTGTCTCATGTCTTTTCTGGGATCACTGCTTTCGAAACAAAAACCCCAATACTGTGTGTAAGACCTATTTTCTTGGTTCTCATCTGCCTAAGCAGCATAAGAGTTTTCTTCTGTAATGCTGGGGATTAATCCATAAGCACAGGTACACATCATTATCCACTGATAATGTGGTTTTTACTGAACGTGTTATTGATGCTACTGAAAGAGGACCCATAGCTGATGGCATGTGGAGATGATGACAGAGAACATTTGTGGTCATAGGAGGGTCAGTGGTTTAGCTGGGTGCAAACAAACCATATGTGCTTCAATATGTGTCTAACATGAAGTCACAGATCTAGGAACAGAAGTGGAAGAACATGAGAAGGTCTCCAGGGCTTGTCTGGCTCATTGGACAGAATCTGCTCTCACTGGACCCCTGACCACAAGACTAGTCACTGCTTACCATTGCCTGGATGAGGACAGATATTTGATGGCCAACTGCTTTTTGTTCTAGATTAATAGAAATACTGGGTGGAAGCTGAAAGTAAGGAAATTCAGACAAAAATAAGATGCTTTTTTTTTATTGTGACTATAATAGTGATTGGACTTCAATGACTGCAACCAAGCTTGAAGTGTTTTTTCCCTCATAAGAAACTTAATATTCATGGTGGTTTTCTTACAGGTAAATGATTTCCAGGTATGAACCAGGTTATGTGGGAGATCAGAAAAGATAGGCACAGTGGTACCTTTCTGGTGCTAGAGCCTATTGCACGAAGAGCAGAGCAGTGGAGAAGGTAGTCAGATATCATGGCCAATCTGGCATGCTCAGCCTCTTGGAAGGACTCATGGGAAGAAAGGGGATATTTGCAGAAGATTGCTAATACACATCTTCCTTTTCCTTAGGCCTCTTTGGAGACCCCCAAGAAGGAGAGTGTCTTGTTTTACCCGTCCCAGTTTATTTGGTCTTGTCATCAACTTAACTCCACTGCTGCCTTGTATTAATGGAAGGGTTTGATAGTCTCTTCTGAGGCGGATTAATAGTCTTCCTCTGAAGCAGCTCAGCGTGGCCCAGCTGATGATGCGCAGACAGCACACTGACAGGCGGTGCTGGAGGAGCTTTGAAAAGGATGATGGTGTGAGGGACTGAAATGTTAAGGGTTAATAACTCAAACAATCGGCCAGTGGCAAAAGCAGCAGGGTGCTTTGCTGGGGCCAGGTTTGCACCCCCAGCCGAAGGATAGAAGGAGAGTTTTTGTGTCCGTGGTGGCACAACCTCTGATCTGCATAAGAACAGTCCAGGTGCAGAGGGGGTGCGCTCTCACCGCCAGAGGATGACCGAGACACACCAACCTTTGTTTAGCAACAAGCTGGGTTTTGAGCCAGTTGAGGGGGAAAGCCGATAAGAAACACATCCTGAAGAGGTGGGATAATGCTTTTTATCATGACAATCTCCTCCCTTACACAAGTAGTTCAGGTGTAAATCTCCTCTGCCGGGAGGTATGGAAATACTCGCATTCGCATGGGCATGAAGGTTTTCATCCCTTCTGACGGGGCATAACTGGCTCAACTACGATGGAGTGATAAATGGCTGTCAAGTCTTAGGAGGAGTCATAAAGCATCAAAGACCTCCGAAGCGCCCCCAGACTCACTTTTAGGGGGCGCTTCGGAGAGGAATGGGCACGATCCACANGCAAGTTGGTCTACAGTCTGTTGGCAGAAGGGTCCTCCTGAGGGAAAGTTGTTTGGGAAGCAGGTTTCAGGCTTAGCCCTGACAGATTTCTACCCCCAGAGCAAGCAAGGTCTTCCCTTTCTCATCATTAAAGAAAGATCAGATGGGCCAGCAAAGCTCACAGCATCCCAAGGACCTGGTGTTCAACCTGCTTCCTTGTCTCATGTCTTTTCTGGGATCACTGCTTTCGAAACAAAAACCCCAATACTGTGTGTAAGACCTATTTTCTTGGTTCTCATCTGCCTAAGCAGCATAAGAGTTTTCTTCTGTAATGCTGGAGATTAATCCATAAGCACAGGTACACATCATTATCCACTGATAATGTGGTTTTTACTGAACGTGTTATTGATGCTACTGAAAGAGGACCCATAGCTGATGGCATGTGGAGATGATGACAGAGAACATTTGTGGTCATAGGAGGGTCAGTGGTTTAGCTGGGTGCAAACAAACCATATGTGCTTCAATATGTGTCTAACATGAAGTCACAGATCTAGGAACAGAAGTGGAAGAACATGAGAAGGTCTCCAGGGCTTGTCTGGCTCATTGGACAGAATCTGCTCTCACTGGACCCCTGACCACAAGACTAGTCACTGCTTACCATTGCCTGGATGAGGACAGATATTTGATGGCCAACTGCTTTTTGTTCTAGATTAATAGAAATACTGGGTGGAAGCTGAAAGTAAGGAAATTCAGACAAAAATAAGATGCTTTTTTTTTATTGTGACTATAATAGTGATTGGACTTCAATGACTGCAACCAAGCTTGAAGTGTTTTTTCCCTCATAAGAAACTTAATATTCATGGTGGTTTTCTTACAGGTAAATGATTTCCAGGTATGAACCAGGTTATGTGGGAGATCAGAAAAGATAGGCACAGTGGTACCTTTCTGGTGCTAGAGCCTATTGCACGAAGAGCAGAGCAGTGGAGAAGGTAGTCAGATATCATGGCCAATCTGGCATGCTCAGCCTCTTGGAAGGACTCATGGGAAGAAAGGGGATATTTGCAGAAGATTGCTAATACACATCTTCCTTTTCCTTAGGCCTCTTTGGAGACCCCCAAGAAGGAGAGTGTCTTGTTTTACCCGTCCCAGTTTATTTGGTCTTGTCATCAACTTAACTCCACTGCTGCCTTGTATTAATGGAAGGGTTTGATAGTCTCTTCTGAGGCGGATTAATAGTCTTCCTCTGAAGCAGCTCAGCGTGGCCCAGCTGATGATGCGCAGACAGCACACTGACAGGCGGTGCTGGAGGAGCTTTGAAAAGGATGATGGTGTGAGGGACTGAAGTGTTAAGGGTTAATAACTCAAACAATCGGCCAGTGGCAAAAGCAGCAGGGTGCTTTGCTGGGGCCAGGTTTGCACCCCCAGCCGAAGGATAGAAGGAGAGTTTTTGTGTCCGTGGTGGCACAACCTCTGATCTGCATAAGAACAGTCCAGGTGCAGAGGGGGTGCGCTCTCACCGCCAGAGGATGACCGAGACACACCAACCTTTGTTTAGCAACAAGCTGGGTTTTGAGCCAGTTGAGGGGGAAAGCCGATAAGAAACACATCCTGAAGAGGTGGGATAATGCTTTTTATCATGACAATCTCCTCCCTTACACAAGTAGTTCAGGTGTAAATCTCCCCTGCCGGGAGGTATGGAAATACTCGCATTCGCATGGGCATGAAGGTTTTCATCCCTTCTGACGGGGCATAACTGGCTCAACTACGATGGCGTGATAAATGTCTGTCAAGTCTTAGGAGGAGTCATAAAGCATCAAAGACCTCCGAAGCGCCCCCAGACTCACTTTTAGGGGGCGCTTCGGAGAGGAATGGGCACGATCCACAGTGTTGCAACACAGTGTAAAACTCCCTTACCCAGGGGAGGTACCTAGCTGTTCCCACCTGAAGCTGAGCGCTTATTGAACTTCGTGTTTTGTGGGCTTCCCCCACGTCCCGATGGATCAAGACTGCGACCATCACTTGGACCAAGGGACATCGAAATTGCAACAACCTAGTCTTGTTGCTTGATCCACTGATCTTTCCTGTCCACTATCTACTCTTATACTTTTATTCTCGTTCTTTTTTTTCTTAAAATTTTTCTCAAGTGATGTCTTAGTACTTTCATATTGTTGCATTTTTACAGATAATAACCAAAACAGCTACATACCTTCTTTCCATTGGAACCAAATTGTTCTAAAATAAACCTGCCGAATATACCTATATATGAACACGGGTCATTCAGTGTCATTTAACTCTAATCATCCCCAAGGGATCTATTAACAGGAACCTCAGTTACCCTCGCCTCCAGGGCTGGGTTGTAAAATACGGTTACTGGGGAGGTGAGGGATTTGCAAATAGCCCCAAAACCTGAGTCTGTTTCCCACTGATGTTGTGCCACTCTGGATTAGCTCATAATAGGAAATGATGCTGTATCCAAAGACAGCCCTAGAAACTAATGTAGTCACTTCCTTATCTCCAAGGGTCTGATTAAACTCAGAAATTATTTCTAAACCTGCTTCTGCATTTTCCATCTAGAGTATCACTAACTTCAAATGAAAAAAAAAATTCCAAAATGCTGCAATACAGTAATGATGAAATACGACTGAGGTGTGGGTGGTTTTGTTCTGTAAATGAGTATGCATTATTTGTTTCAAGATTAAAATACAACAATTGCATATAGTATTTTTGCTCTGTGGGGTGAGGTTGTACCATCTATGGTGCCTGGTGTCAGGGATGGACTTTCTTTATCACGCTGCACTTCTTAAACAAGATACTTCTCAAAGATAATACCTTTGTTCCAGAAGGGCTCAGTGCTGGGAGGTCAAACGAACCAGGTTATGGAGACCAGACTGGATAACCACAGCACCCTCTTTCTGGTAAACCAGCTCCAAAAGAGGATTTCCTGAGCATGAGGAACAGGACAGCTAAGAGAGGTAGTCTAGCACTGTGGCCAAACACTGAGACCCATCTTCTGAGAAGGAGCAACAGGAAGAAAAGAGGACTTCTTAATGGGGAACTTTACAAGGCCCATGCTCCATAAAGGGCTTCTCAATGCAGCGTGCAAGCCAGGCAGTGGGCCAGGAGCCAGAGCAGCAGAAGCCATGGGGCATGGCCCAAACTTGCATGATCCATGGTGACAAAACATGTGGAGCTCCTCTTTTGGGAATGAGATCCCTAAGGGCCTGGCTGTGCCCCTGCCTGCCCTGGGTGTGTGGAAGGAGGAGGTGTATACACTCTCCTGGGCTAAAATACAGCAGGGTTTGGCTGGAGGATTGCTAGTGCCTCTAAACTTGCCCTAGCTCTGCTCCTGCCCAGGATTAACTCTGTGCAAAATCCTCACTGATTTCAGCAATTGTTGCCTAAGCCGCTCTTTCCATGTGTCTGTGCTTCTCTGCCATGTCTATCAATTAAGCAAAAGCCCCAGACATCTTTTTGCTCATACAATGCTTTAATTATAAAGTCGTTTGCTTCTGGTTGGCAATTACTCTGCCTGGGAATGGGCCTCACAAGTGGGTGGGCTTTCGAGACCTGGCTGTCACTCATCTGCCTTTCCCCCTTCTCCATCTGGCTGCTGAAGCATGAGGTCTCACAGACTTTTCTGTGAAATAAGAGCGCTAATTAAGAAGTGTATTGGATTGGCCTTCACTGAGGCGGTATCTTTGGTTTGTTCCTTTGTTTTTTTTCCCTTCCACTCCCTTGTGAATAGGAAACGTCTGATACTCATTGCAGTTCCTAGGCTAACCCAATCACACCGTGACACCTGGCTCCTCCTGCCAGACGTGCTGTAAAGGAGAGAAATGAGATAGCCATGGCACACAGGGAGCCTGCCACTGACCTGCTTCTGCTAAAGGCTGTGGGACTACCTTGGGAAAAACACTTCTCAGAAGCACCATCCCAATCCCAAATGCTGGGATGAGGTCTGAGGGGTCACCATGGCGGTCTGTGCAAAGGGAAACCAGGGAGCAGGGCTGGGTGCGGAGTGCAGACTGGGCCTTTGTGCTCTGAAGTCACTGAGCTAAAAACCAGGGTCAGAAATGCAAATGTGAAGAAACTGGAAGTCTGTTCTGCATCCTGACTCAGCTGTGCAGATTTGCAAGCTACCCTGGGGTGGGGGATGGGTGCAGGGGCCTGGGCACTGTCTGTGGTCTTCCTCCTGGCCTGGGGAAAGCCCCAGCCCCCTCTTGACCTCACCTGCCCCCGGTCCTGCACTCTTCCATCCCATGACATCCTAGCTGCTGGCACAAGCCAGTCCCAGCTCAAAAATACCATAGAGAATGGAGGTGTCATAGTGCAGGGTTGGCCTGATATGGTCAAAGGCAACCTGCCACCAGCAGGTGTCAGCCACTGTTAATAGGGGTCTTCTCATAAACTTTCTATGGCCGGTGACACCTGAGTTTTTCAGCATGTTCTTCTATGTCAGTTGACCCTTCAGACCCTATCCTAGCCCTTTCCTGCACCAGGAAGCATCTAGAGACAGAACCTTCTCCTTTTGCAACTAGAAACTCCACAGGATTAGATCTTAATACCCTGCACTTTGGTTTTGCTTATTAGAATCAGACCAGTCATCGTCATTCAGCAGTGAATATTGGCAAAGATCAAATATTTTGTGTCACAGAGATTAGGAACTGAGCACATTTTTGATGAAACTCTCTCTTTCTTCAGCAGCCTGTGTTTTTTTTGAGCTATTTAGATTCAGCCACTAGAGAGCAAACTTCTTCTTTTTATCAAATGGCAATTTATATATTCCTTTAAAAAAGAATTGTACAGTTCTTCAGGCTAAACCCCATGAAAATTGAAAACAGCTCTAAGTTTACAGAAGGGAAAAGAAGCTTGCTTGCTCACTCTTTTTGTCTTTTTTTCTCTTTCTCTCTTCACAAGCTGTATTTCAGGAAGAGAGAATAAACGAGTGGGTTTTGTTGTAGTGAGGGCCTCTGTTAATGACTGCTGAAGCTCTCTTCCTTTGTGTCAATCACTAGAGGTAATTGTTCATCCTGACATCCTGGCAGGCTGTGTGAGTAGAATCTCAAAAGGAGGCCTTGGGATGCCAATAGGAAACGTGTGTGCAATTATGCCAGAGTTAGAGAGGAGGGGATCTGCAAACTATCGGGATTATACCCATTAATATTGCAGACTGCCTCTTTCTGGATTAGTGATGAGCAGCTGGGCTCCTTAGGCCATGTGGTTTAAATGCCCTTGAGATGTGAATGCAAACAGACTGGAGAAGTCAAATCTTCCTGGGAGGGAGTCTTGAGCCATGGGCTTTCATTTGTCCCTTGGTCTTTCACAGCTAGGACATGCCCTGCTCTGATGGTGAGGACAGGTATGGAGATAAGTGGTTTAACAGGAGACAAGTCCCAGGTACGGACTGGGGCTGTGCTGTGTGTCCCGGGCTTGCCACCCCACGTAGCAGCAGCAGGAGGGAGCTGACCTTTCTGGGAGCCACTCGCAAACGGCCCAGAGCACAAGTGAAGCAAAGCTGGTTCTGTCAAGATCTGGCAAGCCACATCGGCAGCTGATGAACATCATCTCTTCCCCGGAAAATAGAAAGGGATTTGGTGAAATACTTAGTGTTGTCATTGGTGTGTATGCAGTGGGTTATCTCCCTGCCTTTCTTTGTGAACTGACCAGCTGCAGATACATGCTGTTGCCTAATGTTCCATGAGATGTGCCCTTCTGGTGACTCACAGGCATGATATTAGGTCCCATGAACTGACATGGACCTTTACAAAAGGGTTCTCCAATGGGCTGTGGGTGATATGTGATTTGACTGCTAAGAGGACAAGTCCTACTGTTTAATGTCCTATTGACATTATGAATTGCCCCATGGGGTGATGTGGTCCAGGTTTAATCAATTTAATCCATTGTACCAACCTGGGAGCTAGTGTTTTAGACTGAAACTGCTTTATTGTCTTTGTGCTAACTTCAGCAAGATGAAGTGGCTATGAAATGAGTTAATTGTACCCCTATGACATGCTGTGAGAGACTCTACAAGCCAGATGTTTTGCCAGGTCCCCAGGCACCTTAGGATTTTGGACTCAGAGCAGCTACGAGAGTCACAGTTGGAAAATCTCACCAGGTCACTACTGCTATGTAAATTTTTATATTTCCTGTAAAGCCACTGATCTTGAGACCAACTATATCTTGGGCAAGTGCTGTACAAATGCAGGCAGCAGGTAATAAAATCTTTTACTTCTATCTTGGGAACACCAAGGTGTTTGGGAGTTGATGAGTCAGTTTGGAGAATGTGGTACCTTCATCCTTCTTTTTGATGCAACTTAGCTACAACTATGACTTCAAAGATCCATCACTTCAGGGGCTTGGATGTGAACAGCTTCTCTATAAGGTCACAGAGATCACAGAGGTACAAAGTGAGAAGTGAGGACAGAAGCAGGATTGGAGTGTCCCACACTGCCAGGCATCCAGACCACCACAAAGGCTTGGTAGTTGACCTGGCTGAGCAGTGGTCAGAGCAGGTGTGACATCTCCTCTGACAGTCTACTAATACCTGCTTTAGTCACCTCTGTAAATAACTAATAACTCTTTGTGAAGTGTGGCTTTGGGCAAGCTTGCTTCACCAGAGAAGCTCCTAGCTGGTGCTTAGATTAAAAACAGCCACTGGACAAAGTAAACAGCTCCCAGGACACATTGGCAGCAGTTGCACAGCTTATGTCTTTGCTCTGTGTTTGACAGTCCAGTGCAGTGTCAGTATAAATTCAGCCCTTGGCACATTCAAATCTCTTGTACACTCTTACCTGCCCAGCCAGCTTTTAAAACTGTGTCAGAAGCAAAAGCTGATTATCAGCTTAAGCAGTGCTGTTTCTCCTCTTTGGCTGTAAACATTGGCCACAAGCAGGGGCAAAACCAGCACCTTGAAGTTTCTCTAGAAGGGACCTCTGGATAGGAACTGTTTGGGCATTCAGCATCTACTGCATTGATAGGTACATCAGTAGCTTTAACACCATACGTTTAAGAGTGCTCTGTGCAGCTTCCATGAAGAGACAAGGATCTCTCTCTTTTTAAAAAAATAAGGCCATGATGATTTTCATTCTGTGTCTGAAAACCCATTTTCTGCAAATGTTTATGTGTCTACGATTAGATCCCATGAACCCTTAATGGAATGGCTTGCACACTTTCCCCCAGGAACTCTTCTAAATGCCCCTCATGAGTGA
Organism: Oreocharis arfaki; assembly: GCA_013398015.1. NCBI lineage: Eukaryota > Metazoa > Chordata > Aves > Passeriformes > Paramythiidae > Oreocharis > Oreocharis arfaki. The sequence continues at coordinate 190,160 of VZRR01007580.1, forward strand.
TTGTTTTCAAAAATACTTCCTGCTTTTGACTATCTGCTTGTATTTTCTATATCCCTTTGGGGCAGGCTGCATTGTTATTATTATACTGCAGTTGCTGAGGTCTCCATCCACAGCACGTGTTGGTGCTGGGCCACCCTGGCACCTGCATTTTGTGCCTCCCATGAGTGAGAACCTCTGTGCAGGGATGGGAAGGAGATATTTCTGCCATGGGGGAATGACCATGCTTGTCAGTTGTGGTGGGAGTGCAACTTCCTGTGGACTCTCTGCTTTAAACTATGGCTTCCCTATTGCAGGCCCTGAGCTAAAGCACTTGTCTGTATTTCTCTTGGGTTTTTTGGCTTGGAAATTCTTTGTATGGAGAATTTTTTTAATGGAAAAATTAAGGACATTTTCTCCTAAATCCTGTGGAAAATATTTTGCAAAGCACTGTGTTGCGCTTAACAGAATTTCATTCTTGGCTTCTGTTCACTCTAAAAAACTATTTTTACCTCCCTCTTTATGCATCCTTTCTTTTCATACTAGAAATGTTTCAATTTTCGTAACTTTTCTGTCTGTCTCTCTGCCTAAAATTAGACAGCCACTTTCTTGTCTCTAACCATTTCCATAGAGTCATGCTTTTCCATTTCTTTCCTTTTTTTTTTCCTTTGTGATTTCTTTCTGTAAGACATGGCTTGCAGTGAGAGTTTACTGATCCTGGAAAGGAAGATAGAACAAAATAAAAACTGGGCTCTTGCTTTCTTTACTCTTCATGTTCCAGGAATGTTCAGTTATTTGTCCTTCAGCCAGACCTATGAATATCTTCCAAGGCGTTATCTTTGTTTCTTGCCCTGAAATGAGAATTAACATCTCTAGTTAGAGGAGACTAAAACCAACGTGCCACTGCTGTCTGATGTGCTCAGGCCAGTCTGGGGTCTGCAGCAGGATCCTCTGCTTGGGGATAGTCTAATGACATTTGGTGTCATTCTGTTTCAGTGGGGTAAGGCTGGTCGTATGTGACCTCGAGCCTTGCTCAGCAATTCCCTTGTGCGGTTTTAGGCTTAAGCTGGCAATTAGAGCTGTTCTTCTTTCAGTGTGTCAGCACGCTTGTCATGCAGAGAGCGTTGCTGTCTTGGAGTGGTCCCAGACCTAGCCTGGGGGGAGCAGGGCGAGGAAAGGAAATGGGGTGTGGAGGGTGGGGGGAGAGGCCAATCACCTCTGGCATTATGAAACTTATGCCCTATAAAATACTGCAATTATATTGTTTTCTAAATCCAGTGGGAACTGTTGTTTTTCAAGCAATAAATATCCTCCTGCAGTGTTGGCAGCCATAACATGGCAGCTCTGACAAGCCGATAGTGAAACTCATTGTGGTAACATGAAACAAGACCTATGTTAGTGACTTTCTATTAACTAAGCTGAGAGAAACAGTCAAAAAAGGTAAATAAATGGAAGGTTCGAATTTGTTTTCCTTTTCCCTTTTAATAATCTCTTTACAATAAATCCAAGACCTTCACTAGCAATGTCTTCTTGAAAACATTTTGATAACAGAGCGTTGAAAGATGCAGAAGGAATCACTAATGACTGATAGACCAAACCCAGTAATTTTTGCTAAGAATGATGCTCATTTTTTTGTACTTCAAACTTTTCGAGGCAAGATGATGTAGGCAATCATTCGTTCTTTGAACACCAGCAATATTTGCTTTTCCCATTTTCAGCTGTTTTGCTCCGGGGTATACAATACATTCTATTGATATTCCTGTAGCAGAAATTCAAATGAATAGCAAATACATAATAATGAAAAAACCAGAACGCCATGAATAAACTGAGGTTCTAACATAGCAAACCTTACTCCACTTCCATCAGCACTAGAGTTAGATGCTTCTTGGGACAAATAGGAATGAATGTGCAGAGCATTTCACTGTTAATGCTCTACCTAAGCATATGAAGTAATGTGCTATAATAATTAAACCACTTTGTTATGGAAACATATTTACAGCTTGATCTGTCATTGGTTGAATGACAGGGTTTGTAAACTAGGTTTTCACCTTTATGAAAAACTGTCCTTGTGCAAAATATCCCTACTTTGATGCAACCTTGGACCTTCAGGTAAATTAGTCGTGTGTGTGTGTACAAACAAGCCCATTAACATATGTTAGACCAGATAATAAAATTGCAGTACAAAAGTACCAGGCTCCCTAATGTGATGGAGTTGTCTTGTAGTATTCCTTGGCAAAACCCTTACCATGCTACAGATGTTGCAAACCCAGGTGGATCTCACATGCCCATTTTTCGTATGGGCTCACATCTCTTGGCCATCATCACTGCAGATCCCAAAGACAATGGTAGACCTAAAGGAATATAATCTCATATTATCTAGTTAAAAGGGATGTATTTTGCTCTCTATATAATTTTTCTCTAGGCTTGTACACAGAGTGCCATTGTTACCCAGACATTTTTGAAATATATCTACAGTTCTCACACTTAATCTTAGTCTACTGGCTATGTGGTGAAGTAGTTGATCTCAAATTAAAACTTTGGGTTTTTTCCTCTGTGTCCAACAATTTAGAAGCCACAACTGACTTCAAGATGTGCTTAAATGAGAATAAAGTTTGCAGCAAAACCTTCCCTATTGCAAGAACCTTGCATATACATATGTAATTATTAGCGCATTAGCAGAGATAGTAGCACAGACATAATAAAATGATTTATTTTATTTTCCTGCCAGCACATGTGTGTGTCTTAATTGTGTATAGAAGATACTCTTAGAATCCTCTCTGTCATGTAAATATGCTCATTGGCTAGTAAATATTAATGCTGCACTCTGGCTCCAGCTGTGAGAAGATTTTATTGTTGTGTTAGTGGTTTTGATTAGCCTCCAAAAGGTTTCACAGCATCTACTCCATTTATTCGAAACAGACAGAACTGCTGCAAGCAAGGGCTGCTACAAAGAAAACCATGCACTTCCTTTCATTGTTTTTAATTTAGTTTGTGCCTCTTTAATGCTTCAGAGTCACTCTCTATGAAATTCCAGAGACAGTGAAGGAGCTGCCTGGTGCTTTTTAGTTCCAGTTTTCAGCAGACAGTGCTGAAGTAAAAGAAACATATGTCACGTCTTCCTATTATTCTCCCTAATTGTCATGGCAATTTACCCATGAGCTGACATGATAGTCATGGAGGGAAATGGAGCAAAACGTTTTACATAACTCCAGGCTCCAGGAAATCATGGAGGCAGATGGAAAGGGGAGGTTTGATGTCTGCTGGGCTGTGCTGTGGGGGTTCTTCTCCATGTGATCAGCTCACAAGGTTGGTGGCCCGTCTTGACCTTCCTTCATCCAGCTGACGGAACAAAATCCTCCTCAGCTGTCCCTGCCATATCCCTTACAGCAGGACACAACGCTCTGCAGAGTTACCCAAGCTGCTGATGCTGAACGTCTCCCTGACTGCTGGGCTGGTGTTTGTGGGACTGGTGTCCACCCTATGCAGAGACCCAGGTGCTGTTGTGCCTGTACTAACGTGGTTCTTGATGGTGAGAGGTGCATTCTGTGGCTCCCAGTTTTTGCAAGGAGAAGGTTGTCCTGGATTCCCACATCATAAAGAGCGGGCGAACTGGTGCTGTATCCCTCTCTCCCGGCTCTGAAGGGGCTTTCTGGAGAAATGAACAGCAATGATGTGGTGATCATATCCATTCCCTCACCCAGGCCACCACATTCAAAATACTATGGCAGTGTGAGCTCTGGTCTGTGCTACTTCATAGACAACCTCACAGGAAGGGGTTTTGCAAGGAGGTAAATCTTTGAGCTTGGGCAATTTCTTGCTGGGACAAGCCCAGTTAGTCTTGCAGGGATGGTATTTCTTTTGCCCTGTGATTTGACTTTAAAACTTGAATTAAATATGCCCAGCAGGCATTGACTTCTGAGCTGGGAAATTGAGCACTCTCCTCTGTCAGTGAAACATCTGGGACCATTAGCAGTGTCTGCTCCACAGTGAGGTCGACCCAGGTCAGCTGAGATGCACACATAACATCCATCTTCTCCTGAGACTTCTGTCCATGAGAAGTCCAAACCATCGCACCCAGGTGGAGAGGCTGTTTGGACATGACTACTTTTACTTATGGTGACTACGTCTTGATTTGAGCTGATTTCTTGGAGCTAAGTTGCCAGACCCCTGTGCTGGGTAGTCTTCTATAACTTTTTGGCTGTTAATTTTCAACCCAAAGGCCTTTTTTCTGGGGGGCACTTTTCAGAACTTGGTGCACTGGTGGGGCTGAGCTCTGTTAGTAAGCCAGTTCTCACATGGATGTCACCAGCATCTCTAACCTCCTTTACATAAACCTTAAATAAAGACCCACAGTACCTTTGCATGCTGAAGAAGAAGTCTTGTTTCTGTTATTCAGAAATTACCACATTTTCAGCTGATCTTTTAAGTGGTTACTAATAAAATTGTTAGGACTGGAAAATCTTCCATAATGTTTTTAAATACAGCCCAGCTTCACAGTAATAAACTCAGCTTTTAACAGTCCTCATTTATAACAATCCCAACAGCAAGAACTAATTTTCCCTCTGATAATGAGGCCTATTAGCAGGACTGTTCACACAGGGCTGACCTGGATTCAACAGTCATATGATTTTTTTTTTGTTATTTTCAAGGCACATTGTGTTTAGCAAGTAAACATACAGCTTTCCCTCTTGTTCTTGTCTCTACTTGTCTCTTTAACGATTGTTTGAAGGTTGCTAAGCGGAGAGCACAAAAGTAAAATGCTGTGATGTTCTATGCAAATAGCAGCTTTCTTCGTTATTCTGATGCAGCTAATTGCTGAACCCCGCTACAATGTGTACTTTCACAAGGGGAACATTTATCCTATTCCCGCTGGGGTTTGTTATGGTGAGAATACAACACTTCAGCTTTTAGTATGGGCAAAGGACATGATTATCTGAATACGCTGACAGCATTTCTCTTTCCACACAGCTGCTTGCTATAGGCTGCAGGGCTGGAAGAGGTCTCCTGAAAGCAGTGGTGTGACTCTGCTTCCCACGGAGCAGGGTGGGTGAGCAGTTCCTACCAAGTTTCTTGCACTGGAACTTGCAGTGTCCCCTCCTTGCTGGGCTCCATACAGGACCATGGGAGGCAGATCAGCACAAGGGCTCTGCGTGTGACCCTGCTCATGGCTCCTGGGTGAGGCCGACTTGGCTTGAGGCTGCAGGACAAAACTGATGTTCCTGGTCCAGGCATCTCCCTGACAGCAGGCAGCTCTTCCTACACACGTGTCCTTCACAGAGCACCCAGCACCTTGCAGGGGCGATTTTTGCACATACCTACGTTCTGCTGAAAGGGACGTCTCATCCAGGAGAAGTTAGGTTTGGTCCTATTGCCCTCTTGTGGCTGCCCAAAAGAGGCCACAACTGTCACTATCTCACGCTTGCACAAGTGATACCTCCCCATTTGGGCTGACATAACTTTCCTGTAACTTAAAAACACGGTATTGGTTCCCTAGGAACTGCTGTGTAAGGTGAGGTGGAGCACCAGCCAGCAAATCATGACATTTCTGGAAGGGACATGGGGTGCCATTGCAGGAGACCAGGCACAAGGGTGGCTCTGGCTGAGCCTTCCTTCCCTGCTCTTCCCTCACTGTCACAGTTGCCTTGTGGCTATTTTTCATCCGCGTGACAACGGGAAAAATGGTTTGGCAGAGTTCTCCAGGGCTTTCATATCCAAATACGACCATGAAAAATGCCCTGGTAATGCTGGTAAGACACCCTTTCCTTACTGTTGGACCTGAAATGAACCCCATGAGTTATCAATAAGGCATATTGTGGTGGTGCTTCTGTCCCTGTAGGACATGATGTGCACAAGGTGGGGAGATCACTGTTGAAGGGTTTCACCAAAACCCAGCAGTTAGAATAATAACTAAAAAAAGACAAGTAGGAGGAAAGATAGCAGAAAAAAAAATGGACTCTGTAACTGTCCCAAAGTCTTAATGCCTGTCTGTCTGTGCCTATGGATGTCCTGGGTTCAACTGCACCTGAGCTGCTTTCTCTTTCCTGCTTCTCCCATCAGGTTGGCAGCGTGTGAGCAGCCTGCGCACCTCTCTGGTGTTTGCTCCTACAACCAGCTTGAAAATGTACTCTGAGATACCTAAAAGGACCATCAATGAAGTCAAAGCAAGCTTTCATGCAAGTTAGATCTTCTGATAACAAGAGGTAATGTTATTTGGTTTTGGGCAAACAGGGCAATAAAAGCTGAGATGTTAAATGAAAATCTGCTTTGCTGTATATTGGCCTTGACACAGTGTTTTACTCAACATGGCCTGCACTTAATGGAACATCTTGGCAAACAGTTAGAGCCAGGACTATAATATTCATAAACTAGCTGTGGCTTTCAGTGTGATTTTCCCCAGTGAAAGTCATGCAAGAATAAAAAATGAAGATTCAGTAACAGTGTAATTGCGTCACATAAAGACCACTCCTGGGAAGCCATTTGAAGTTTTAATGTTTTAAAATGAGCACTGAATTCACTTATCCTTGATAAAGCATGTGGTTCATTTTTCTGCTCCCAGGTGCAGATGTGCTAGCGCCCAGAAGGGCCAGAACAAACACCATTTGCAATTCAAGTGCCTTTAGACCCCAGATGACGCTGTCTTGTAACCACTTCCCTGCTATTATGTAGCTTGATTAAGGGTAAGAATTATCCCTCCGGTCTGATGTTTGCCAGTGACTACCAAAGACTTGACTCTAAGCTCTCGCTAATGAAGACATCAGCTCTCCTCGAGGTAAGAGAGGCACGCATTGACATCAAACCACTGAAATGACACCAAATCAGGCTGGACTATTGGAGCTGCCCATCCCGTAGTCCTGGTCTCATCTGATAAAGTAAGGCATTAAAATATTCAACGCAAGGGTTTTGCGTTGAAAATCATCACTTCAGGGGGTGAAGAAAACCTCTTCCCTCCAGGGCCAGTCACAGTTGTGCTGTCTGTATGTGAAGCGTGGGCTGCCAGCAGGGACAAACATGATGCATGGGAGCTGCTAGGTTGTGTTTTGCATGCAGCAGATGTTCAGGAAGGTTTGTTTCTTTTGCAAGACCGAGTTCCCAAGCTTGTGCCTGGGCTAAGCGCCCCTGTTGGGCACTGATGGTCAGCAGCATCCCAGACCCACCTCATGCTTTCTGGGCTCTTAGTCCTCTTCAACTTGACACTTGATCATTAACAGCAGCAGGTAGTACAGGACATACCATATGTTTAGCTTTTGGAGAAATTAACTATTTTACATCCAAAGCTCCACTAGCCTGTTGCTCTGTCTCCTGTCACTACAGTTCCCTTGGATCTCCAGACACTGGTCCAACCTCTGCTTGGCTCTAGTGTCCATCTGCACCCAGTCCCATACAGTGTATCAATTTTTGGCTCTTTGACCTCAACATCCCTTTTCTGAAGCCACAAGATCAGTCAAGTTCTTTGAACCACACCTTACAACATTTATTTCCATTCATTATCAGGGATCAGGAAGAGGGTTGTTATAAAAATGAGTTGCATTTATTGTCTGTCATCAGCTGAGGATCTTTGATATTTCTCTACTGGTGCAGCTCAGACATAAACAGTGTTGCCAAAGAATTGCCAGGAATAGATGAGGCAAGTTGCCATCTGAGAAGTCTCTTGCCATGAGACAAGAGTTTTCTTTCTTCACCCAAAGTTTCAAATACAGCAGGAAAAGGTTGAGCTTGCTGCCTTTCTGAAAGACAGACTTTTTTCTTTGCAATCCAAAGCAAGAACTGCCCGAGTTTTGACATGAATTTAAGAAAAACTCAGGGCTGAGATGCTGAAGTTAAAAATTACCAAAAATAGCTGGGCATTTCTTTTCAAGGGAAAGTTCTGTAATATTGAACTTACTTATAAAAGGATAATATCAAACTTGTAGAAGGAAGTCCAGGGCTTCTCCAAGCATGCCTGGAGCATCAGGTGATATGATGGGGAAACAACTGCTAGTTTCTGCAGCAGTAGCTAATGCCTGTGTGTGATTTAGTAGCATGGTTTTGAATATGAGATCTGCATGACACACACAAAGTATTTAATGATGATTCAGAGGCCACCATGGACCAAAAGGTCACTGATAAGTAATCCAAATTCCCATTAATATTTTATAATCCCTGCTCTTAGCAGAGTGGCTGTGTCTTCTTTGGATTTGTACAACCACTAACACAATGAGATCTTGCTCCTGTCTGTTACACTTTTTGTTGTTTGTGACTGGTATTTTTTCAATACTATCCCTAAACAACAACAAAAAATGGAAACACCTTATAAAAAAGTGACCTTTCTTATGTTTTCTACCTGTACATGGGGACTTTCAGCAGTGCCTGGCATCCTCTGTGGGTGGAGTTTGATGGGAGTTCTCCTGATGGCTTCACAAGAGGCAGAGGGAGCCCATTCAGTCAGCCCCAAAGTTTGTCCTTTCTGTGTTGTACAGGAACTGAAGGATCTGCATTTGACACACAGAAGAACATGTCCTCTCCAGGAGACTCCACCAGGTCCTGGCTGTGTTGCTGACCTTGTATGTACACATGGAGGGGAGGGAACACTGGGTCACCCCCTGCTCCTGTGCTTTCCTCATGCTCCTGACATGTTGGAAAAAACAAAGGCATCTCCCTCGCTCTCACCTCTAGCTGTGTTTTCCTGCTTCACCATCCGAAGAACCGACTTATGAGGTGAATGGAGAATGACCCCAGCCTCATGCTTGGGCAAGTGTGATGCTGGATTTTGCAACCTCAGTGACCTGGTAGCCCAACAAATCTCCAGGTGGGCCGTGCTGGTACTAATCAATACCAAACACTGTGTCCAAGTTACATTTCAGGATGCACTGTCTAAGCCAGCCATATTGCACATGTTGCGTGCTCATGCTTCTCCTGGTCCTGTTGCAGAGCCAGCCTGTGCCCCTGTGGCTCCATCCCAAAGAAGGCAAGGAGTGTGCTTTTCTTCTTCCACCCTGCCTGGTTGTAGTAGGGGATCCCTACATTGGCCTTTGTTGGCAGCCTTGTGATTCTTGTGTTGTAAGAGGGCTGGGAGCTTTATAGGGAAGGTTAACCTAAGCTATAGGCTCACTTTGGCTGGGTCACTTTGGAATATTAATGTGAATGTTAAGGTCAGAATATTAATATTGTCAGCTGTGCAAGTGTGTTGCTTGTAATTCATAATGAATGTGCTGAAGAAAAGCATCATTTCAGTGCCATGGCAGAGCCGTTTTCTACTGGAAATATTCCACTTTCTGGCTGTATTACTTCGACATGGAGTGGGAAGTTTCTCAGGACCAGGAATGTGCACTGTCCTTCCCTGCTCATGAAGGGCACAGGAGCAATGAAAATCTCTGAATTGTTTGTGTTTCATAGACCCAATAAGCTTTCAAATCAAATAACATCTCCTTTTTTTTTTTCCTCTAAGAATAAAAAGAGTGTTTTAGTTAATGTGGGCATGAATAATAGCTTTTTCACAGTTATATTTGCTGCTTCTGTTTAATTTCTCTGAGATGACTAATTGTTTTAAGAGCTGTATTCCCAGAGCAAAACAAACAGACAAACAAACAGCTCCCCTCTGTTTCACTCCCCAAAGCTTAAACTAGCCCAAATAAGGACAAAATAGATTTTGCCATCTGTAACTGTAAGTTTCCTCTTCCATCAGACTTTTGCTTTAAACAGATAAGGTTTTCTTTGCATTAGCAGTTAGGGCACTATCTCTTTTTGGACAGATCTGAATCAGCCATCATCCTAAGCCAAGATCAGACATAGGTAGTGAGACTGAAAGCAAGTTCAACAAAGTGGAAATTCTACCTCAAGGAGCTGTTTATGAAGTCAGACTTTCTTTATTAAATTAGAAAGAAAAATTCTCTCAGGATCCAGCAGTCTCCAGCGAAAATGTGTTCACGTAGTTTTGTTGGTCTACAAGCTCTCTTTCCCTTTGTCATTACTATAAGCAAAGCAGGCTAACAAAAATACTTCGTTTTATAAGGATGCATAAGGTGTTCCATAGGTGTCTGCTTTGGTAGCAGGATGCATACTCATTATTTATGATGCAAAAGGCTGTCTCCCTGAAGGATTTCTCTTTAGTCCATAAAGCCTAGCATTTCTTTCCTTAAGGTGTTGGCCCAGCTTCCTAAATTTGTTTTCTCTCCTTTGACGTGTTTTCTAGACACTGCAGCTCAGAAAGGTGCTATTACAATGGGATCAATCTGCAGCAGGTACTGGGGTCCCAGGGAGATGGCAGGTGATTGAGCAGGGCATTTTCCCAGAGCAGACAGAAGAGCTACCTGCCTGCCTGGCATAACCCTTACATGCCAATAATCCACAGGTGTTGTGGTGGAAGTGCTGGCACATGGACAAAAGAAGGTCACACTCAAAGTTTCTTCTCTCTGTTGTGTTCCTGCCTGAAAATTGATGCCACATGGAAAACCAGTGGCAGTGCATTCAAGCTGGGTGGGATTTACCCCACAGAACTCACTTTTGTTACTTGTAAAAGGGTTATCCTGTTGTTGGAGGGAGGCAAGGATAAAGAGAGGAGGATCTGAATCATCAGGCTCGAGCCCCTTACCTGTATCACAACTTACTGAAGTTTAAAGAGGGGCCAGAGACAGTGAGATACCAGAATTTTAGACAGACTGACTTAGGGAAATGAGTCCTGAAGTGGTGATAAATTGCTTTCATGTCAACCATGCTGCTATTTTGGAATAAAACCTTCAAACTTCTGGGACTTTTATGCACAAGTAAGCAGCAATATTAAGGAGTTTGTGGCCCAGTTAAATAATCTGCATCATCCTCTTTGTTTTATTTCATTTCCCTCTGTTTTTTCTGATAGTCAGTGACAGCCATTTCCCAAGTGCTTTCAGTGTGGAAGTACACTGATGCTGTGTACTTCAGCCTGCTGCAAATACATTGATATTCACACAGTGACTTCAGAGCCACATTCCTGAGGAGGGTGAGACTAAAGCAAGCAGACACTTCTCCAAGAGTTGTTTCTGCAGCAGCCCATCTAGGGACCCATCTTGGGAGCTGGGACCAGCTAAAAAAACATATGCAGAAAGCACTGTTGTGGAAAGCTTTGGCTTGTGCAGCTGGGTTGTGCTCTCTTACTGGGGGATGTCTGTGTGCCCCTTCTTTTTGTGCCCTGGAAGGATTTCTCGAAAGAAAAAAGTATTTCACAGTGATGCTACAAGGTGAATTAACAATGCTGGGGTGAATTAAATAATGTGAATATTGCTGAAAAATCCCTGGCAGTAGGGAATTAGCTACTTTCTGAAATGGTCAATGCAACTTCGGTATTCATGGACTTCAGTGCTTTTCCATTGCTCTGCTCGTTATGAGTATCCCATTTACACTTCTAGTTAATTGAATTGAGAAGGAATATGGATCTCTTTCACCCTGCTCTGAGTAGCTGAATGACCAGAAGAAGGAAAGGTAGGTGCATGGAGGATGATGAGGGTTATCTGCAGTTTCCTTTGTGTTTTACACTCTAAAAGGAGTGAGGGTCCTTTGCCAAAGCATAGAGAAGGCATGTGGGGGGAAAAAATGTATCGAGGATATACTTCCTGGTCTAAAGGCACCATGTCCCTAGTCAGAAGCCAATGTCAGCTAGGTACTCGACTGGTTTTATGTTTAAACGTGAATCAGCATAACTTCCTATAAACTAGTGTGTAACTGCAACATCACAAAGCCCAACTCATACTTTGTGGGAGTTAATTAATCGTCCTTAATTGTTTGATGAGCAGAACTATCAGGACAACATCAGGTAATTTCTGGTATGTAGAACTAAATTTGTAAAATTTAAATGTGTGAGAAGTAAAAAGATAGATAAAACTCAGAGCTGGGCAAAGCTGAAAAAGTAATTTAAGGTGGTGTAGGGAAGTTTGTGTTTGCACAGAAAGTCTGCTGTGCTTATCTTCTTCAAGGCCTTTCTCAATGCTAGGGAAGGGAGTGGCTCTACACTTGCCATGTGCTGTTGTCTGAGTTAATGTGGTTTCCTCATTTTTGAGGAAGGGTTATTCTCCAATGGTATGCACAGCCTGTAAGAACCCTTGCTTTTTATTTTCTTTATGAAGAATATGTCCAAAACTGCATCAGTACCACAGACAGGGAGGTTCACTTGTGGGCTGTAGGACGGTCACACGGAAGCAGTGCTAACCTCCTTACAACCCAACCAGAACATCTCACTGCCTCAGTGGCTTGGCTCTGAAAATGTGAACTTGGCTTTTCCAAGAGACCTACCTGTACCCTGGCTAGGATTCAGGGAAACTCTGAAAATTTCTGCATGTAAGAAATGTTGCTGTCTCCAGAGGGGAAAAGTCTCTTGGTTTTATCAGGGAAACAAGGAAAAATACAAGAGTTCCCAGGGCTTTTCAGACAGGAGCCATGGCGAGGGTCTAGCTCTGCTCTACCTGTGGCACAGGGAGCATAAAAGACAGTCCAAAACCCCCAAAACCCAGAACAGCACAGTGCAGTGATGATGAGGCTGTATGATGTCTGCCACTGGCACAGCCCTGTGTGAGAGCAGAAGGAAGTCACTGCAGGCGCAGGAGCTGTTTCTCCAGAATATTAATCTGTTTCTAGTGTGCATGAGGATGCACTACCCCTGTATCTCAATAAAGTTGTTTGCAGATTAAAGAACTGTAAAAAGGAAGGTGATTTTTGATAAAAAGTGATGAACAAGTACAAGTCTAAAATGATAGACCATGTATCATCATGCAACAGATATTCGGTGTAGGCAAGCCTTAGGTCAAAGGGAGTGAGCAGAGAAGCACCACAACTATCCATGCATGACTGATAATGGAGGCCGAAGTTTTCACATATGGAAATCTCCAGAAGTACTAAATGAGGAGCCTGGAAAAATCTACAGATTTATGAATATTATTATCTGTGAACTTTAATTACACTGACATTTAAAATGAACAGAAATGGCACTTTAATTGCACTGTAGCCACACTTCTATTGCATACATTTAAATACATTAGAAAGAGGTTAGATCTGTACTGTGCTGTAAGGGACCAGTTCAGGCACTTAGACACTAAAAATATGGAAAATAAAGGAGATTTCAGAGCTGCACCTCAGCTAAGGAAAACTGGTTCAGCACTTGTCTCTCAGTATCATAGAGGAGCAAAAAGAAATCTCTAAGCTTTCTGAAGTTCTCCAAGGAACTCCAGGCACTGGATTCTAAAGTCTGCTTGGATGAAACTGCTTGTGGGCTTCAGATAGACGGCCTTCTCTGTGATGCTATTTTCAAAACAGACAGTTTTTTCAAGTACTGTTTTGCATAACCCTGCATAATTGTGGCCATTTGTACAGGGTGGGTCTCACACCAGCCTCCAAAGTATCTGAGACAGTCATCCTTGTAGGCAGTGGTCTGGGTGAGATGGGTGGCACTTCATATCCAGTTTTGGAAGACTGTTTCGAATTTACAGATCTGAGGATCTGACACTGTCTATCTGTGAGGCTATGGTAGAAACCAGACTCCTCCTGCACTTCCGTATTTTGGTTGAGAATGCTGATATATGGAGGTCTGACATTGCACTTCTTCCTTTCAAAGCATCTTCTTGTTTGTGGAAAGTTGCTAGCAAGAAATTAAAAAAAAAAAATTCTGCTGTTTGATGAACCCTTTGAAGATATGTTCTGTTAGTGGTTCAGGCACTGAAGAACTTTATTCCATTCTTTAGTTTCTAACTGTCTCTGGGCAAATGACTCCATCTCAGTGGTCTCTACTCAGCTGTGCAGCATTAATGATTTCAGAATGGAGCTCTCAGCCTCAGCTCTTCAGCTATAAAGCCATACTAGTTCTTAATTCATAAGCATTATTTGTGATCAGATGTACTGACAAGCTGGACTACATAAGAAGGCTTCCTTGCTTAAAACTTTCAGGAATGGAAACCACAGGTTTGTGCAGTTTCTGTGCTACAGGCTAAGACTTTGAAAGTTTGAAATTGGTTATTGCAGACTCCTCTGGGGACTGCAGCATTTTGTTCCTTGTCCAAAACATCTCTCTGGTGCCATGAATACCAAAACCTTAATTCTGCCCTCATGCTTGACAGTAGTACAAACGTCACTGCTCCTTTCATTGAGTAAGCAATGATGCTGATAGTGCAGATCTTAGGTTCTGATATGCATGTATCATATGATGAGCAGGTGGGAAAGTGTCTGAAAGAAGTGCATTGGTGGCCTCCTAGAAAAATGAATTGTCAATTTAATTTTAACTCGGAAAATATTTATGTAGGACACATTCTGACTCTTTAAAAGATCCCTTCCTTGGATGTTTTCTTCTGTTTTGTGATTAGCTGCTTACTTAAGCAAGTGTTGTTGTTATGCCCTGCTGTGGTTTTGCTTCAAGATCCCTTTTCAGTGGGTTAAGTTTGAGAGCCCCCATTTCAAAAACACACTTCCTTGTCCCAGAGGTGTGACCTGCATTCTTAATTTCTAAAGATGCTTGTGATTTACATTTTGACATATTAAAACTTACACTTCTTAGATGAATCCATTTTACAAAATTGTCTAGATCTCTTTGTGTCATTGACTTGTCATTATTTCATACATCACTTTTTGTACCACCTGTAAATATCAGTGTTCATGGATTTAGATTTTCTTATAGATTAAAATACTAGCAACTATTACATGCTCTGAAGAGATGCTGTAATTGTGCTATAACTCTGTTCTTTGTTCCCACTGATGACTTGGATGATGTATATGATCCTGTGAGGAACTGCTAATATGCTGACAGAAATTCCTAACAGTCTTCCCAAATGAGAGGCATGGTCTGAAAATAAAGAGGATCAGTTTCAAGAAGTAGAAATTCAGGGTAGCGCCCTCGGGTAGGAGTACCCCTGTACAGGAATATCTAATGGAGAATACTTGTTTTTCAGCAAATCTCCAGAAAAGACTGGAGTTTTCCATGAATTGCAGGTTCAACATGAGTCAACTCTGTCTATATGATGAAAGAAGAAAGAGGTGTTACAGTGGGGAATATAGATATCTGTTCAGCCTGCAGCACAAATTAAATATTCCTCCTGCTCTGGTCAGCACTGGAAGGGCTTCTGCTGCAGCTCTAAGATTGATTTTAGATGCTGTACTTCAAAGCAAATGGAATCAGCTGGGGGGAATCCATACGAGAACACCACTGCTGACACACCTCAAAAACATGGGCTCCACAGGAGGACTAAAGTAACTGGGTCAGCAGTGTGTGCAGAATGAAGGACCTTCACAGCCTTCAAATTTGTTAAAAGTCTCTCTAAAAAGAACAACTTCCTTGCCATGTCTGTAGGACAGGAAGTGCACAGCTTAACTTGCAGTTACTGGAGGCTTTTAAATATGGGTTAAACAGGCCCTTGTGGGGCTGGTAAATGTATCATTGACTCTTCCTTGGGGCAAGGGTGATTTGGATAACCTACCAAGTTCCTCCTGGTCCTCTTTTGCAATAGTGCAACTACTGACGTATAGTTCTATTGTTGATCTCTTTTGCCATATTTGCTATAAAACTGAGTTTTGGAATCACAAATGCCTTTGAAAATTGTCACTGGATTCTGGGTCCATGTTTACTACTGCTTTTCAAATCCATCAGTACATCTAGTGTGTGCTACTTTGACTTAGACACATGTTGACTCTACACCACATGCTGTGGTTGGGTGAAAATATTGTAAGTTCCTTTGGTTTTGAGGCCACTATTTTGGAGACCTGCCAGAAGATTTTAGAGAGGTACATTCTATTTTTCTCATGCTCTAGCTTTGACCCCAAGCTTCTATTGAGCAAGGTGCTAATGTGTGCTAATGTATGCATGAACTATTTTGTATTAGGTATTTTTATTTTTTTTTAAATTGGCTTAATTTGCTATATTTACATGGTAAGTTATGTGGTATGTGGATTTCATGGGGCAGAGGCCAAATTCACTTCTCTTTGGCATGTTTGAGTGTGCTTTCTCAAAGTAGCAATTGCATTTGGCTCGCTCTTGCGATGTCATTCTGGGACTCGTGAAATCCTGCATACAGATTTCCTTAACAGGAGGCAGCTGGGCATGGGGAGATGGGGAAAATGGGATACCCCAGCTGAAGAAAACACCCAGAGGGTCTCAGACCTGAGGTGGTTTGTTGGGCTTTCTAGAGCAGCTGCTTCCCAAAGGACTAATTTGCTCTGCAAATGCCTGGCTCAGGGAGCACTGAAGCTGTATTGCTTTGGCCACATGCATAAGGTGCCAATGGCCACCAAATATGACCTAGTATCTCTGTTCCTATGACGTAGTTTGCCCATATCGAAATGGGACCATGGCCTGGATGTGCTTTACCAGTCATTGTTTCTCCTTAGGTGCAATGGCATGAAGCATCAGGTAGGATGGGAGCGTGTCAGGGGCTCCCGTATCAGTTTCTTGCTTATTTGCACCCCCGTGATGTTTGCCAGCTCCTCCAGAGTGAGTTGTTTCAGGCCTGTCTGTTAAATTGGCAGTGACTGACATTTATTGCCAGCACCCAGGGATTCTCTGTCATTTGAGAACTACTGGGACCTCTCTAATAATCACACTTTTCACATGCACCTTCTCATGCAACCCTTCCTTCAGCTGCTATTGTCTAATGTGATCAAAGCCTTTACCCATCACATACTCCCTCTCCACTTTGTCGCTGGAGAGGTCTGATGAATCACCCTTGTTATTATTCTGAGCCTGCAGGTCACCTAGACACAACACAGTGCCCACACAATGGTGACAACCGAATTATAACCACTTCTCAGTTTCCTTTGCAGCACAGATACAATATTTATGACACTATTAATGCACAGCGCTGTCAAGATTTTTGAAATGAGAGTAACTCACCTGCCCCTGTCACACGCACATGTCCTCTGTGTTTCAGAAGTGCCAGGAGAATCCTTATCAATTTTTCTATCTTAATGGTCTTCTGCTGTGAAGCCTGAGTCAAAAATGGCAGGCTGTAGCACAGCAAATTCTGATGGATCTTTCTGTGGAGGCAGTATAAAACTTTCAGCTGTGTTGCTTAAACAAGTGACTTAGCCTTGAGGCCATGGGGATGTATGAGCACTATTTCCCCCTTATTGCCTCATTTGAAGCAGGATTTAACTCCCAAATATCTTCATAGATTCGTCCCGTAACCTTACCGGCCACTTGAAACTCAACAGAACCAATACATGACACAAAATTCACTCTCCTGGATCAGAAGGACCAAATTACGTTGTGGTCTTTATGCTAGGTTGGATGTCAGCTCTCTCTCCTGCATCAACACTGCAGTTTTGTGCTCCGGCTGTATTAGTGGAAATATGATGGATTGCCTTTGGCCATGGGTGATCTGGAATGTGTTTGTACTGCCAAGGGATGAGAAAACACATGGGCTTGGAATAAATATGTACAGCACCTCAACTCTGAGCTCCCACTCCACCTGGCTCTGAAGGTAAGAACTTGTACCTACAGACAGAGACTCTCACAGTAACTTTGTGAAAAATAGTCAACTGTTTCTGGCTGTCATTACTCTTCCAGCAGAAATTGTGGTGACCAGTGACTTGCCTGTGGACTTGTACGTCACTTAGGCACTTCTGGATTGCTCCTCTTTAGCCTTTTTTAGCTCTGGGTTCATATACAACTCTAAGAAAGAGCCTGGAGAAAGCTGCAGAGGGGAGCCAATGTACAACTGGCCTCCCTCATAATTTCTCCTAAGACCTTGCCTTTATTTTTCTTCTTGAAAACCTGGTTATTAAATTTCCCTCATGTCTTTGCACTGACCTGAGCAATAATTGAGCTCTATTATAGTCACTAAGTAAATCTGGTCTGAGAGACCCTCATGCTAATGGCAAAGGACATTTCATGGCACAGCCTTTCACTACCCTCCTCAGCCCATCTCTTTTAAAATGACAAACCTGCATTTAGAAAAAGGAAATTTACTGTGGCTTTTCTGTGCAGATGGTGATAAGTGTGAGTTAGCATTTGTAAGCTTATAAGCACATATGGTTTTGTACATATCAATTAAGGCAGTTGGCTAATCACTCTAATATCATTACTGATTCATCTGTATTCCTTCAAATAGACATTTATGCTCAGCCTGCTGGTTTTTATACGTATGGACTGGATTGTGCAATTCTCCCTGTCACCATTTGTAGTCAATAACATTTCCTTGGCACCAAAGGGAGGAAAAGGGTACATTTTAGAACTGTGTGGGCAAGTCATTTGGCCCATGCCTTATGTATAAGGCATGCACATAAAATATTTGTGCGTGTGTGGTTTCTTTTTAAAGGATCTGCTAGTCATGCTGTGGGCCGAGTGACAACAGCATTATGTTTGTGCACATGGGACATACATGCAGATTCATGCCTGCACTCATCCTGCTGTTAGCCAGCCTGTTGTGCATGGACAAGCATCTTGACCCTAACCAGCCTCATCTCACAGCCCTGATTTGCCTCACCACAGTACCTCTAAGGTGTCTGAGTCTTTGGACTTTGGGAGGTGTTTGGGATCAAAAAAACTATGTGAGCTGTTGGAAGGTTTTAGGAACTGGATTGCTTTTCCAGTGTTTGTGATGAAATGACCTGGGTCATCCCCCAGTACAGGAAACCTGCAAGACTGGAGGGCTGTGGGACCCGCAAGGCCATCCATTAACCAGAAAAGGTTTGCCATATCTGCCCTGATCTAATCCATACGTTCTCAGAGATGATCATCCTGCCAAAAATTTGGTGCGTGCAGGCTGTAGAATGCTCACTCTTGACAAAGATTTTAAAAAGAAGACTTGGGGATTTTTCCCAGCTTTAGGTTCAGGCAAAAAGTAATGTTCACATAAACACTCTATGGGTTTTTTTCTTCCTTTTACTTTTCAAAACTTCATGCCCACTTTTATTTAGCTTTCAAGTGAATGATGCACAGTCTCACCAGGGAAGTGGTGGATTCCCAACAGTGGACACTGAAGATTCAGAGGGACAGAGTGCTGGGCCATCTTGTCTAGAACAAGCTTTTACCAAGGAAGATTGGACCAGATGATCCTTGAGGTCACTTCCAACCTACAACGCCAGTTCAGAGCCAGGAACTGTTGCATTTTAGAGAACATAAGATTTTTGGGAGTGTCTTTACCTCTGTCTTCAAATTGTTTTTAAAACTCAAAAGTATCTTTAGTCAAAGGATTTTTTTAAAGAAACTGTTTTTCTTCAAAAATTATTTCTGGTTTTGATGCTGAACAACTCTCACTATCTAGGAAAAAACCCGTGAGTTTTCAGAAGAAAAAACCTAAAAAGGACAAAAAATGAGTGAGATGTTCACTCTGCCAGCTGTGGTCCAAAGGAAAATTTCCATGTTAGTTCCTCACAGGAGTTTATTTATAGATTTTTGCAAGCCATGGTGTTAAAGCTGCTGTGGAGAGGTGGCGGGATGGTATTTTTAGAACCCTACCTAGAACCTGGAGGTGTGATTTCCCTATAATCCCCTGGCAGTTGCATAATGGAAACTGCAGTTTAGCTGTAGCAAAGTGAGGATGAAATTGATAGTCCTGCAAATGTCCCGCATGGAGCTCTGCTTTTGGGTGGTTGTGGGTGAATTTGCCTGTAATGGAGCCCTCCTAGAGAGCCAGCAGTGTGATGGATGAACTTCCAGCTCTCCTCATGTCCCTCAGTACTCCATCCTTAGTTAACTGTGCAATTAAGGAGACCTTTGTTGGCCTAAAGGGACCTGTGTCCAGTTGGTGCCACACATTCCCACTTCTCCCGATGTTAATTGAAACTGGGGGCACACAGAGCTCTGGAGCTTGGGTCCAGTGAAATCCTGGGCCAGGCTCCCATCTGCACATTTGTCATTGGACTGACTTGCCATGGGTAAAAACTAGATCTTGCTAGCAAAAGGGTCTTTTCCAACGACATTTTTCAAAGAAAGTGAAGGGGAGGTAAGCAAAATTTTTCAGTAGAAAAATGTAGGGGTGTGTGGTTTTGAGAAAAGACTTGAAATACTTCAGATCTCCCTTCTCCCTCACTTTGGCTGTGTTGTGTGATTGTGTCTGGTGAGGTGGACCATGGTGTCTCCATGGGGGTGTCATGCAGCATCTGTCAAAAGAGGTCTTTTGGCTGCTGATTTACTGACACTGAGGTAGAGGAACATGAGGAAACTTGTCTGCATACAAAACATCACTTCCCGATCAAAATACATTGGTCGTCAGTATGTAAGAATAGTGTACTTGCTCATAATAGTTTTTCCAAAACTAAATTGAAGTCTCTGTAGAAATCAGACAGTGATGAAATATTTAATAGAAATTTAATTCCAAGGGTTTTTCATCAGAAAATTGATTTAATTTCATCCCAGAGCTAATCTTGCTGTCTTGATTAAATGAGGCAGAGAGAGTATTTGCTGGTTGCACGCATCTCTCTGGTCCCTCATTTAACAGTGTGTTTTTGGAGGGACGTAACATTTTGTTATGTTCTTGCATAACATCTTTGCATCTTTGGTCACCTATCTGCTTTGTGACACACAGCTGAGGCCATCTGAGGCTGTTTATTTCCTCTAAGAAGTCCATGCCCCTCCTCACTGGAGTGTTTTGGACAAGACATTTAAAAATCACAGCCTTGATAGCTCCCCAAGGCCATCATCTCCTGGTTTTCTCTTACATAAGCATAGCTACTGAAACACCAGGCACTTCATCCAAGGTAAATGTCTAAGCCTCTTCTCCAGGCAAACAGAGATGGGCACCTCTCGGAGAGCTGGTTCACTCGTCCTTTCAGGAGGGGATAGTTGGAAGTGCCTCTCTTCATTGCCAAGAGGGAGAGGCTGACTTATGGATGGATGACGACAAGTGAGATAAATCAGACCCAAACTGGTGTGAGTTTTGAGCTCGGGCTTTATTCTCACTGTAGCCCCTCACTGACTTCTTAGACCCAAAGGCTGATTGCATTACCCTGGGAGACAATGCATTTTTGTAGACACATGAAAGAGGTCTGAGAAATGCAAATGCATTATTAGCAGCAATAACTTATCTTTCCTCATTCCCTTAAAAGCTGCATCATCTTCAGTGGGGGCTGATGTATTAGCCCCAGTTTTGGCATTGCCAGATATGAAGAGTCCAAATCTTGAAATGTAACATTTTCTTGACAGAGTAATTTGTACAGAGCACTGTACTGAAAAAGAACCTGCTTGCTTGAAACTGAGTCTCAGCCATGCTTTGCTTTACTTTGGGTAAAATTAGTCTGGAGGAGAAATCCTACAGTCAAGGGATGGAGGACAAGAGGGTACATGACCTCTATTGCAGTTTAATTTTTGAAGGTACATATCATACAGTTATAAAATGCTTTTTGGCTGCTGGGGCAGGCAGTCAGCCACCAGGCTGCCCCCTGTGATCTGGTTCACTGCAGCAACATTTTTCTGCTGCCATCTCCTGTCCAATGCCCATCCCATGGCCCCATTGGACAAGGGCAGGCCAGCAGTGGCTGGAGGCTAAAGAAGCATTTCCCACCTTCCCAGGACTTCTCCCCAACATCTGCAGTCCCAGTGGAAAGGATCAGTCTCCACCCCCATCCTCCCTGAGGTCGGGCCAGCCCATGAGGAAATGTGGTACCCAGTGGTCTGCCCTCTGTCTCTGAATTTTTAGGTAAGATTTCTCACACAGGGCAGCTCTGTTCTCCTGAAATCCAGACATTTGAAAGGCCCCAAAACAGCCATGAATTTTCATGAAAAGCCTTCAGAGAGATTCTATATACTGACCTGATGTCATGGTTAATGTATATTTCATTTTAGGGTTGCTACACCTCAGGTATACTCAGAAAACCCTTGAGCTTTGTTCTCATGGTTACCAATGTGTCCACTGATCTCTCAATAAAGTACATTACAGTGGTGCCAACTGGAAATATTATACCTAAACTTTAGGAGACCAGGCCATTATCATGCTCTGATTTCAACGACTTCCCCACTCTCCTCACAGGAAAAACAATTTCTTCTTATCTGAAACCTGCCTCAGAGGATCTCTCACAGAGACTGAGTCTGATTATATCCACAGCAGACATTTTTGACTTGGAGAAATACAATGTAAAATGGAGCTTGGCAGGTTTGGATTTCTTGGGGGTTGCTTTTATACATTCACAACTCTTTTGTCATGGAAAATTAGGTCTTTTGAAGAATTGGATCATTGATGTACATCTCTCATTAGAGAAAGAACAGAAGACATTAATGAGAAAACAATGATACTATTATATTTTATTTTAATAATTTATATTTTATAAATTACATTTTATTATATATTATTACATTACATTAAAACCGATAGATTATATATGTGTTATAAAAATTATATTACACATATTATTTATGTGTAATGTAAATGTATTATATTTTTTATAATATATTTACTTTTCTTTTGCTTTAGAGAACAGAATTTTTCTGGAAAACAAAAGCTAGGTTTGTGTACTTTGCTGCACTTAAGTTGTGAAAAGTACTATTTCTGATGACTCTGGACTGCCATAAACCATATTGCTCATGTAAATAATTTGTCTCAAAAGCTGATCTTTCTTTCATAAATGTAATGCTTTAAAAATGCATATTTTAAATTCTTATCAGAAGAAAGGTCAGTCATACAGTGATGCGATTCTACTTTTAGAGATTTTGCTTAGTATAATGTCTGGCAAAAGACATTTAGTTTAACCTTTTGAATGACATGATAGCCTACAGAACTATCATGACACTATTTCCTTTAGGTGCTGCCATCTTCAGACTCTTTCATAACCCATCTCAGTTTTTTTCCTTCATGTCCCTATGACAGTTGCTTATAGGAAATACGCTGGCTTTCCTTCACGCTGTTGGCCTTTAAAATATATATAGGGCTTTAAGAAGTTCTTTAAGAAGTTCTTGCTTCTGTTTATCACAGAACCACAAATCACAGAATGGCTGGTGTTGCAGGGGATCTCTGGGGGTCATCAAGTCCACCCCCCCCCTTCCCAAGCAGGGTCACCTGGAGCAGGTTGCACAGGATCGCATGCAGGCAGGTTTCAAGTATCTCCATGTATTAGCCAGCTTTGCTCATAACTCATCCACTTCTCTGTCTCCCCTGCTAAGTGTGATGGTCACGTAGAGAGACAGCACAAAACTGTAAGGAGAACAGGGGTACAAAGAAAAGAAATTGGCTTTCAAGAAAGCCTTCCACTTCTTCTCCAGGTAATTACACTCCCTGTTGCTTGTAGGTTCTGCAGCTTGACATTTTAATATGTCTCTGTTCACATTTCTTTCACTGTTCGAGGTTTACAACAGGTCATGCCACTAGAGCAAATGTTATCTGAGACTGAGTAGCCCCTCTTCTAGTCTTGTCTAGAAATGATATTGTTGCAGTCACTAATCAAACAGACCTTTTCCTTTTACCTCTTTACCAAAGAGACTTTTTTCATAGGCGCGGTCATCGCAGGAACTGAAGTGCTGTCTGCTGAAAGTCTCCAATTTTATGTGAAAATTTTCTGCTTACCAAAAGAATCAGCTAAATAAATGGACTGTAAAGTCCAAATTGTCTTGACAGTATTCACTGGTTCGTGGTAGCTGAGCATTTCTCTCTTCAGCAGCTTAGCACAAGGGTACCAGACAGCATCACTGCTCCAAGCAATGGGAAACAGACCATTGCTGCAACCCTCTGTGCCCCTAAAGCGGCTCCCCATGGCTTCAGTGGCTATGAGAGTGGCCTCTCAAGTGACATTGTCTCTTTTCTAATAGCTACAGTGATAGGACAGTAATGTTTAGCCCATGGTCAGAGATCCCTGAGAGGGGCTGTGGAGTACTTCGAGGGGTGTGTTAAAGCCAAACAAGAGAACTACCACTTGCAGTTGACTTACACCTGACTTCTGGGCTTTTGCACCTTCCTGGAAACCATGGACAGGCCTGTGGTGAATAACATCACAGGTTGAAGACCACTGGCCCACAGCTAGCTGGCAGAGCTCCTCACTTCCCCATCCCTGCCACTGCTTTTTAGATGTTTCCGGCATTCTGGTCTGTTAGTAACGTATTTCCTCCTTTGTGCATGGGTAAAAAGTGAACCCTGGGAGTAGGGAAAATGAGATCCACCAAGCTGTCTTGGACTCTGTCAAGTGGAAAGAAGTGAGATAGACACTTTCCAAGGGCTGCCAGTACTGCCCAACTGCTCCTCTTTGGGGGATGGGGTGACACTGATTGGCAAGTTTGAGGAACCTCTTCCTCTGGTTTATTCTGAATTTACGAGTCCTAAAGTGCCGTTGAATGACCCCACGATTCCAGCGTGTCTCCAGAGTTGGTCTGCTCAAACTCTTGAGCACCTGGAGGAGTAAACACCAAGGACTGCTGCCCAAACTGCCCACAGCAGTCCTCTGTAACGTGCTTCTCCCACATGCCTGTGGGGGACACACATTCCCTGGGGAAGGCAGGAAGGGGGGTGCTGTGTGGGAAGGGAGGGCATTTTTCTGCTGAGACTGTCCAAGCGAAAAGAGCATCAGCCTGCTGATTCCTGCCCCAGTGCCTGATTGTCCCCATGCAAGGAAACTGTGGTCCTTCAGATTCTGAGAAAGGCTTCCTTCCTGTGGCCCTTTTTTGGTTCCCCTCTTGGTTTCCTACATCCTACCCTAGTGCTCAAAGAACACGGACACTGTGCATGACTACACTTGTAACCATTTCCTTCAAATACCCTAAGCAGTAAATTGCATATTGCTTCTGCAGATAGGGGATGAGTGGTACTGCTGAAAGTATGGCTGACGTCTGATTTCAGCCCAGAGACTTCCAAGAAAATTTTGTCTGCCTACTCCCAGCTACATTTAGCACAAGCCAGTCATTTGTGACTGTAGCTTATAAATACTCTTAACTTCTGGCATATACAATGGGAAATAAAATACATCTTACCTAAAGGCCAAGTGATTATTTATTACAGTCATTGTTCATTTCTATTGTCATTACTAATGAGGCTTTAACACTTGCTGGGCCGTTAGCCCAGCTGAAGGTCCCAGATTTCCTTGGCATAGCTATCATCTCTTTTATCTGATATGGGGTTCCTGGCTGGTACATACACAACGGGGAACTGGGCACCAGAAAATGAAATTCACACTTACTGTTATGTCCCACAGTTCATTATAATACTGTAGTTAACTATTTTTCTGTTTCCTTCATTGAATTCCTTGTAGCCAGGTAAGGATCATTCTGAAATGAAGCATTTTTATTAAGCTGATCTGTGCTGTGTCTTCTGACTCTTCAGATAGCATTGCCAAATTAAGAACAATCTCTCCTGTGTTTGTGTTTAATAAATATTTCAGTGCTGCTCAATAAGGCTGACACTACTGCATTAAGGACACTTGGAACCATGTCCCACTGACTCATGGCTCTGTTTCTTCCCTTCAGAAGGTGGCGTGTGAGACTGAATCACACCACTCGCGCTGTGTGTACAGAGGGCTGAGCAGGGAGACTGTCAGCATGACAGGCATATCCCTTGTATATCTGATGGAGTGAAAAAGTGAGTGATAATTAATCATCTTCATTCACTGCCTCCAAAACCACCCAGTTGTATCCCGCCTATGAAAGGACAATTGCTGTGAGCTTAGCTGCTCTTCCCCTCTCTGAAAGCTCAAAAGATAAAGCAAATTCCTTTTGGCATGAATATTACGGGAAATGGGTCAGCCACAAAGCGATATATGTTCTCCAGTGGCTGGGCTGGTGTTAGTAGCTTCTGCCTACTTTATTCCTAGCCGGGGGTTCGTGAAAGCTCGTTTCCTCCTGAGGTCTGCTGCTTTCCCTGCAGGACTGTGTGTGGAACAGGCACAGAGGTGGATCTGGCTAAAAAATCAAACCAAAAGAACAGAGAACTATTCTCCTTCTCTGTAGGCTTGCAAATTATCACTCCAGAAGAAATGTGGGAAAGCATCAGAGTTGGGGTGGAGTGGTTGGGTTGAACCTCAAATGCTTACAGGTTGTTGCAGCCATGCCTGAAGGTATGATTCCTTCGTTCCCTGGTGGTACAGAACCATTTCTAGCTGACACCCAGTCATCTGCATCTGTCAACATCTTTAACTCATTTTGCACAGCAGAAGGGTGCTGGGGAGAGTGTAAAAGGATGTGGGCCAGGCCTTCACTTCCAACCACAGTGCACAGTTAGGTCCTGTTCAATTCAGGGATGATGACCAAGTTAGAATCAGGTCATGGCCAGAACATGAGTGGGACCAGACAGCAATGGGCCTGACAACAAGCCAGAAAACAATAATGAAACATCAAAGTATTTTCAAGCCCAAGTGCAGACATGGGTGGTATCTCCTATCTACGGGGTCCAGGCCAGTCATTCCTTTTTGCATGCCTTTGAGATCTTCAGCTGTATCCCTGAAACATCCAAACATCTTCAAAAGAGTCTAGAAAAACCTTTCTGGAGTACCTTGCTGAACCCAGAAAACTGGAGTCTCACCGAGGCACTTGATATTTTGGGTATCTCTCAGCTGTGCATTGGGAAGCCTCTCACTGCTGTCATCCCAGGTAAAAGGGAGAAGGACACTCGCCTTGCCAAACAGTTCTGGCACAGCTGCACTGAGCTGAATGACCATGATACACCCAGCTCTCAGTGCTGCTTGACAGTGGGCACACTCAGTTTTACCCATTGTCATTACTAGTGTTTCCCAAGTGCTGCCACTGAGCGCAGAGGCACAGACCATGGAGGGAGGTGCCATATATTTGCTAGAGACTTCATGTCCTTGTTCCATCATGCCCTTGTGGAAGCCAAAGAACCATTTATAACTGTCTCCAGAGGGAGTAGAATTAGGGACACGCAACCACAAGAAAGAAAGTGACTTCACAGACTATCAAATCCAGTCATCTGTAATCATAAGTCACTACATCCCTGAAATGATGTCAGACTCTTCTCTGAAATCAGACACTTTCCTTTACCATCTGTTCCACAATCCAGAACCAGTTTAATTAGAAGAAAAAGTCTCTAGCTACCCAATGATCATTTTGTACCTTTATATAATCATCTTTCCAATTCTCCCCACGGACTGGAAGTTCAGATGTCTTGCTGCTGACATTTCCACTCAAAACTTATTTGCGGTGCAATAATGCAGGCACAGCTTCTCATCAGCAGTTGCAGAAATGGAAGCTTGATTAATCCGTACTTGAAAGTCAGGTCCTGAGGTCTTAGTCCACAAGCTGGCATGTACGAGGGGTGGAAGCTTGTTTACTGGCTCTCTGAAATGCCTCTTCACACTGACATTTGCTTAGAGTCTTTGTCACCCTAACTCTCTGATTTTTTTTTCTCTCTCCAGTGAATCATTTATGCACTTTGCTGCTACCAAAGGAAAGTCTTCGTTTTCAGCATGCTGTCAGGAAAAATTCCTTTGAAAAAATCTTACTTAGGCAAGCCTTTCAAATGAAAGAAAAAATGCATAGCATCACTCCTTCCTCTGAGTTTTATAAAAAGGAAAGACCTTTTTATGTCATTTTGTCCCTCTTTCTGCTGATACAGGACTCTCTATTAGTATTATCTCCAGGGTCAATTTAGTAGTTTTTCATGGTGATCTTTACAACTGGATTCCTCTAGGGGTAAAATTATTCCATAGGCTGTGGTGGGCTTTCTCTCTCTGCACAGGGTAGTTGACAACTATGATGTCTCCTGCCTAGGTAATAGCCACTGCATACTTTATTCCTCATTAGTTTTTGTCGTTTAGCAGCTGCCTATTTAACTTCACTAACCTTCCCACAGGAGTCAGTGCATGCTATGAACAGGCTATCATAACCTTATGCAAGATTGGAAAGTAACAAATTTGGCCTGGTTTCATTGGATTTTTCACTGTTCTTCTTTGAACTCCTGACTATTTATCAAAATCTATTATTTTCAGAGAAGAGGTGATCTTAGCTAAAGAGTGACTGCATTAAGAGCGTCACTCTGCTGGAGCAATTACACATGGTAGTTTTCTGTGTGGAGAGGTTGTATGAGAGAGAGCAGGCCCATTACCATGAAAGAGAAAATATCCTGTCTTACAACATAACGTCCTCACTGAAGAAGACCAAAATGGTGTTAATCTTTATTTGTCTCTACACTTCTTTGTCAGTTGTTATGCTCTGAGCATTGTCACTGCTTGGTCTCTTGGTATTGCTGCCACTTCACAGGCTGCTCCTTTTGGTGGGATGTTTTTATCATGCATAACTGAACCTCACTGCGTAATTGCATTCTGCCTGTGACTCAGTTCCACTTGATTAATGAAGAAGGAGGATTGGAAAGGACCGTGTGGGTCACTGAGTGTAATCCTTAGCAGTTTCAGGTGATTGTGCTGTAGATGAAAATGCAGGGTACTGAATGGTCCCAGAACCTGTGTCCTTCCATACATGTTTTCCAAACATCCTCAAGCTATCTGGCGAAGGAATGTTTAACCTCAAAGACCCGTGGCTGCCAGTGTGACTGAGGCCTGGCTATAAAAAAAGTAGTCTTGGACACTATGGCAAAAACAGTGCTGGACAACTCCTTTGCTGTCCAAAACACGAAGCCTAGAAGTTCCTGGGGGTTCATGAACTGAATGCTCCAAACAAAGGGCAGAGAGGGTGCTCCTGGTGAAATGGGAGAGGCAAGGGTTTCCAGTGATTGCTGGTCATTCCAGCCTGTGCATCCATCATTACTGCAGGGTTGACGGGGCATTAAGAACGGGAAGAAAAAAGCCCGCCTTGATTAATTCTTCCCAAAGGATTCTACCACAAGGATTAATTCTACCATAAGGATTCCAGTGGTTCTCTAGAGGTCCTCTGGGATGCAGGATCATATGGTATCAACAACCTTAGGCTCACTGTGGGTTGCAAAAGCCTTTTCTGGTACTCATGCTGTGGCCTTGCTGCTTTCTTCAGCAAATAAGGAAATCTAGCCTTGGGAAAATAAGTGGTATTACTATGAAATAATTACTTACACTTATGCTTAAAAAATGCTCTTGCTGTGATGTAAAAGACAAAATATGAATGTGTTTCAGACTTAATGAGCCTTCCCTATGCAGAAGAGTCTAGGATTCAGAATCAGGTTAACAGAGGTAAAATTAGACTTCGACTTTGGTCTGTGAGCTCCCCGAAGTTTTTAGCTTGGCTAGTGAGAAGATCAAACACAAAATGTTCTCCCTGGTTTGGACCTGGGCTGGTTATTCACAAAAGGTGTACAAAGCCCCATTGCTCTGAATGTTGCTGGTATGGGTGAAGTTGAGAAGAGTGTTCCTTTGCTGACAGCTCATGGCCTTTATCATTTTCTCATCCCAAAAACTTTCTGGTCATGGTGACTCTGTAAACCCTTCTCTGATGGGTCCTTGCCTTTCTCTGACTGCTTCAGTGACATTTCCCATCCTTCTCATGTATGTCTGTCCTCTTCTGGGACAATGAGAACAGGTTTGCTTGGACGTGATGGGCAGTGTCACCTCTGCCTACATAGGGTGCTCATAGACCAGGCTGAAAACCATGCTATTCATCTGCTCAGCTTTCTCCTGCTTCCTTCATCTGCTTTCTCTACCTTGGTGCTGGAACAGGCTTCTGAATGTTCTCCCTTTGCTCTCTGCATTTGGCCACATAGAGACCCTCCTGCTCACACCACTGGGTCCTGGCTTTGCCTTGCTGGGTGTTTCAAGCAGCTTTTCAGCTATTTCAGCTCATGCAGGAACATTTCAGCCTCTGCAAAACACTCAAACAAGAGCACAGCTCTTGCATCCACCAGCTTACGCAGTTGCTGGTAAAACAATAGCTTCATTTTGTGGTTCATTTTTACTGCCCTTCTGATAACAAAAGTTGTGGTTGAAGCCCAGCCCACAACTAAGTATCACTCCCCACCCCTCGGTGGGATGGGGAAAAAATGGTAAAACCTGTGAGTTAAGAACAGTTTACTAATGGAAATAAAGTAAAATGTAATAATAATAATCATTATTATTAGGAGAGTGAGAGAGAGGAATAAAACCCAAGAAAACCAAGTGATGCACTAGACAATTGCTCACCCCCTGCTGACAGATGTCCAGCCTGTCCCCCAGCAGTGATCAGCCCCTCCCAGCCAATTCCCTCCGGTTTATACACTGGGCATGACGTTCTAGAGTGTGGACTATCCCTTTGGCCAGTTCAGGTCAGCTGTCCTGGCCATGCTCCCTTCTGGCTTATTGTGCCCCTCCTTACTGGCAGAGCAGCAGATGCTGAAAAGCCCTGGTCTTAGAGTAAGCACTACTGAGCCACAACTAAAACGCAACTGTGTTATCAACATGATTCTCACACTAAATCCGAAACACAGCACTGAACCAGCTAGTAAGAAGAAAATTAATTCTATCCCATCCAAAATCAGGAAAAATGTAGAACTTAGTTGTGCATATTTGATTAAACTTTGCGGGGGGCCAGATGGTGGTGGCTCCCCACACATCAGAGTGCTTGCAGTGGATTTTTTAGCTTCTGCAGTTTCTTTAATAAACACTCCATATTGTCAGCCAGCAATTTAATGCTTTGTACCATAACATCCCCCAATGCCAGTGAAAGCCTCTTTTCAGAAAAAAAATCACTTTGTTGATATCTTTCTGACTTACTGAGAACACGAAGTAACTTGTGTCATGGTCTTGTCCTGCACATCCCAAGCCTGACCTAAACATGGGAGCACAGTGTCTGGGCAACTGAAGAAAAAACCAAGTAATACTAAGTAATCAGTCTCCTTCTTTCCTCCAGCTAAGTGCTCTGACTCTCAGAGGAGGGTCATCAGGATGTGCTCCTTTTCTTAGTTCTGGAGATGCTGTTCCATCTTGTTGCAAAGCCAGGCAGAAAGAGAGGTAACAAAATGGGGTTTTTGCCTAAGCTCAAGTAATTTGGGAGGACAGGAAAAAGAACCTTGGAAAACAGAGGTAGCCTGTAATTACCTGAAACTTTGTGAACATCTGGCAACCTTCAGAAAGGCAGACCTTCCAAACTGAAAACCAAATCCTGAGGCATTTGGGGCCAGCTGATGATGCTTTGTTTAGTCCCACCCCAAGAAGATTAAAACAATTACAGATTGGAAACAGTTAGTTTACTTACTATTACTTTTTAATTATAATGTTTGTAAACTTGTTTGCTTTAAAATGGTATTTCATCTGGTTGATTACATTGTTCTAAGCCTGTGATATCCTAAGGTTTAGCAACCACACTGTGTCGTCAGACTTCTATATCCATAATGAATTTTTGCATGCTAATAAAATACCAGTGCGTCAGCTTCCAGAAACCTCGGAGGCAAATATTTTATTACATCATGAAAGTAATTTTTATTGTCCTTCTGCTCTGTGAAGCAGAAACACAGAGCGATATGAAAAGAAAATCAACCAAAGTGGCCTTTTCAGCAGCTTTGCAGCCAGAATTTCTTTGTTAATCTCCAAGGTGATATGCTCTTCAGATTGACGATCAAAGCTGGGGGGGTAATGACACATTGTACAGACCGAGCCTACTGAAAAACTCTCTCTGGTAAGGATGCATTAACCATTATGGGACCTCACAGACCATGTTGCTGACTTGCTCAGAATTACAATGGTGTTTCTGCCTCAAAAGCTAGTGGGAGGCATAGATGTTAGTGCCTGCTTTTGTGCCTGGTCACAGTGAAAGCTGACTGGATACTGTATTACTTGTTGGAACAGTGGAGTTGGAGCCCTGCTGTAACATCTACTGCAGTTTTGTGATCTGACTGCTGTGGTGTAAATACTGAATTATTTCATTTAAAAGAACTGCTTGTGGTTTATTCTCCCTGTTTGCAGGAAAACAGCAGGTGTCAGCCAGGGAAATTAATTCACAGGGCTTGGGTCAGTGCTGGCATTTCACACACAGTGGTCAGGGGATGCTGTAGCTCTTGGGAACATCCAACAGCTGCTGCCAGGATGTGGCACGGACAGTCGGCTCAGACAACCAGCTGAATGCTGCCACGAGGTGATGTCCCATGGCTGGGGCAGACTGGAACCCACCTCACTCCCAGATGCCCAGACTGGGAGCTGCTGCACTTCCAGATGTGAGTGTGTGCTGCCAGGTGAACTGGCCATCTGTGTAGCTATGTGCCCCTGTTTATGTGTCCATTGGCCATGGCTCGGCAGGCAGAAGGGAGCGAGTGTATGCAGCATACGAACAATTAAATGTCTTCAGATGCAAATGGGAGCTCTGTGCATCCTGTGCTATGAACACAGCGATCTGTGTGTGCTCATGCATGTCCTGTCAATGTTTGTTTAATGCTTCAGTTGCACTCACTATTTCACTTTTAGTTTATATTTTAATGTGCAGGCACTCGCTGAAATGTATCCACTTAGCGAACATCTGGCCTTGCCAGGTTTTTAAACTGAACACACGTTCTAACAGCATCTGATTTCTCAGTCAGCACCGAGAAAGTGGATAGGTCCGATAACCTTTCCTTTCCTCTCCTCCTGTGCAAGGCTGGCTGGTGCTCCTTCCCTAGCAGACCCTATTTTGTGCATCCCATCTGGGTCTGGGGGTTGCAGCAGACAGTCCCAGCCATCACCTTGCTCTACAGAAGCTCTGCTCTGCTTCATAAACCCTGCAGGAGCCCTGAAGCTCACTTGTGGCCTTTGGACATTGTGAGCTTCCAAGGTCAATAGACTGAGCGTGGGAAGCCTGACTCTTCTTCAATAGAAGGTACTTTTATTTGCTCAGTGCACCTTCTAAGGCTCACCTCAAATTAAGGATTTAGTTAAGGATTTAAATTAAGTGAAGATCTAATCAGCACAATTATGCATTATCAGACAAGTAACAGGGTTGAGACAATTTGCTTTGTTGGGTTAGTATTTGAACAGGTTAATGTGGAGTAAAGTGACATTAATGAACAAACACAAGATCCAGTGAAAGTCAATCAGGGAATCTTCACTAGGCAATCAAAATCTCCCTCTCTTTGCTCGCAGTGATGCGCTACAACCTGGCCTTCAGCTCTTTCTTTACAGGTTCCTGAAGGATTAAATAACTGAAACTTTCACAGCCTTGTGCTCGCCGTCATGAGCTTATGTGCCAGAGATGACCTCGATACACTGTCTCCACACAGTGAGATGGGGTAAGAGATATAAGAGCAAACCTCTGCATCCAAAGCCAGTGCTCTCAACAGCAACTCCTGGCTACCCAGAACAGTTCAGCATGCCTGTTTCCAGTTCTGTTTTTGTTTCATTCCAAGCTAGTGGTTTCCTCTAAAAGAACTCTGGAGGAGGACTTCCTGCTTCTCACTTCCACATCACTGCCCAGATGGGGGGACCAGGCTGGGGGTGTTAAACCACACGGATGGGCACACAAGGACTTTGAGCTCTAACACCTGCCTAGCCCAGTTTCAAACTCTGCTTCCTGGGAAGGCTCGTGTGTGCAGCCTGGACACACTGCCTTTACTCAAGGCTTTGTGCTGATAAAACCCTGTCATATGAATATGCAAGGCAGCAAGTACTAAGAGAGGTTGCTGGCCAAATTCATTAAAATCTGTGAGTTACTGTGTCTGGGAACATTCTGGCAGAGCTCATCCAGCTCTCCAACTCATTAATGCTTCCAGCACAGCCATTAGATGTGAGGTTAGGGAGGTGCTGATGATTTGTTTTATCACTGTCTAACAGTTAGATGAACTTTGGCAATGATCTACATTGATCTAAAGACTCACCATGCAGTTGAAGGGCCACAGCTGAAGGTCTTCAGCTGGAAACACGGTCTGGCTGCCCCCCTGAGGCAGAGAAGACATCTAGCTTTCCCTGCTGCTAGAGATGTCCTTTTTTCCTCCTCTCCTCTGTTGCTGGAGAGGAAGCCCCTGTCCTGCACCTGCAGTTAGCTGAGAAGATTCTGTACCAAAACAAGCATTATCAGCTGCGTTGTCCCTATCTGAAGTGCAACTTAAAGAAAGGGTGAAGGAATGAAAATCCTGGTCACCTTCAGCCCAGGATGGCTACTACGACAGCATGATAAAGGAGTCTTTATAGCTATCGTGCAGAACAGTCCTTGGAGGACTCTGGAGGGGACTGAGCTCTGGGAACTTGATAGGCTCTGGGAACAGGAGTCAGTTGCCTTGATAAGATGCATTAACTAGTTTTACAGACATTTCCAGGACGTGAGAGCTTTCTGAGTGTAAGACAGACATTTGCAGTTCACCTGTATGATGGCCTTTTCAGCAGCAGCAAGGGAGATGAGGAAGATACTTTTGATTCACATAGAAGATGAGAGAGTTTAATGAGGATCTGCAGGAGAAAGACGTGCATATGTATATAAGAGAGCAGAGTAAACAGACCTCCAGATACTAGAGGTCTGTGTAACTCTTGATGATTTTATCCTTACCATTTTCACAAGTAGGTCATAGAAAGTTGCTGATGGGGTCAGCTTCCAGCTTGGTATAACTCAATATAATTGATTCTAATGGGTTTGTTAGGTCATAAAAGGTGATTTCCTTTAGGACTTCACCCTAAAAGCAATATTTTCAAAACCCTGCATAAGTAAAAAATGCATACTGAAGTGATTCCTAATACCCAGGATTTTAATGAGACTGCTCTCAATCGTTTTTACAAGATGATGATGAACAAGTGCTCCAATTCCCTCTACCACTTTTTCCTAGTATAGGAAAGTAAGGGTAGATAGCATTATAGCTATGAAGTATCAGAAGAGAAGCATGGGAAGGATAGAAGTTTCTGGAGTGTGCATTTCTTCAGTATGTAGATCTAAAATTGGATGGTCTGCAAGGGGCGTACCTCTGCTGACAGCTCGGGCTAGCGCAGCCCCACTTTTAGCATGCAAACACAGCCATGAGAAGACTTTCCTTAGCCCGAAGTGCAGGGCTGACAGGTGCAGTGTATCAGCACTGGACTACTGCCTGTCAAGGGCTTCTGTGGGAATGGGGCATGGATAAGACCGACTTCTGCAGTTCCCTCCACCCTCAGTGTCCTGTTTGTAACTCTCCCAAGGCCAATTTGGACCGTTTGGGTGAGTGTGAAATGCTCAAAGGGTAATCTTTCCTTCCTCTTCAGTCAGACACTCTGCCAAGGGAGGGAAAGGGCAAACTACAATGGAGAACAAGTTAAGGAGAGGTGCCACCACCCAGAGACCAGGACTTCTGCTGAGGAAGAGGGATGCTGGTGGGGTTGTAGGACTAGTGGGAATAAGGACAAAGTTTCTGTAACAACTATTACCACTTTGAAGGAAAGATGAGCTAGTGCCTCAAGGAGGCACATCCCTGACGCAAGCCCAGATAATCAACATCAGGATCATAGTCTTAAGGGGTTCTGGACCCTGTATTGCCTTGAAGAGCAAAGTTGAAGACCATCCTGGCAAGAGAACAGCATCCTACAAGCACTAAGTGCTACCTCAGCATGACCAACCCCGGAGGTTTAATCACTGTCATGCAGCAGTCCTCTCAAAGTATCAAGGGATTACTTTAAAAGCCATGAGGTATTTTCCAAGGAGGTTGTGACATTTATTATACACTATCTCTCTATCCATTAGGCTGATCCACAGGTGTTAAAAGAGAGAAGTGAATCTAAAAATAGTACTTGATTCACAGGCTGCACAGAAATCCAGCTCTGCCTATGCTTCCTTTGGAGCTAGCAGTCCTTTCCCGATGCTCTCCCACAGTGCTCAACACCTCCCTGGAAGCAGCAGTGCTGCCCATCTGCCCAGTCTGCTCGAGGATGTGAACTATGCCTCACTGCATCATGGAGACCCCTTTCACAATAACACCCTCCAAGGTCAGAGCAGCCTTGCAGAAGTTCCCATGTGGTTTCAGCCTGTCTCTGATGGCCCTCTCCATGCCTGTCCAGAAACACACAGGTGGACCACAGCCCATGCTCCCATCATCTCCTCACTGCTGAGCTCTGTCTCTGTGTGTGTGCATGCAGCACTTACTATCCCCACGGGCTACTGACACCAGCTTTCCCACCATCCCTTTTACTTCACCTATTCCAAGGTACAACGGTTTTCCCTCTAATTCTGCCCTGTGAAGCAGCATGAGGAATGGTGTTGACTGAACAAAACTCTGAGCTTTTCCTATTATGGAAGTCCTTAGACTTAGGGGAATATTCTGAGGCATCTTTCCTTCTCTGAGTATGTAAACCTGTGAACACGACAGCATATACCTGGGGACACACATCATTTCCTGCTACAGGAGAGGAGTGGCAGTACAGGGTGGGGGTGCTGAGTATGAGGGGACAGAGGTGACAGCTACACCTCCCCGAACAACAGTCACTTTGCAGTCAGTCCTCTCCTGTCTTCCCACAGGCATCCCACATCCACAGCGGGAGGTGCACCAGGGGAGGAGCCACGTGGTGAGGAAGAGACACGTCTATCCAGAATGGCAAGCTGATGTTTCCAACAATGCTGCCTTGTTGGGCCGTGGCAGTCTCCAACAGAGGAAGCAGAGTTTAACCATGAATGGCAACGCCGCGTGTTCCCAGGGCAATTTTTCCAGGTCATTTAATGCAAATAAACAAAATCCCACAGCAGAGTTAAAGGCAGCCCATAGCCTAGCCACAGCTATGAAGGCAGTAGGTTTAGGAATTGGTTTGCTTCCAGGGATGCTAAAGGTTTGGAGAAATTAACTGCAGTATGTTGATGTGAAGATTTATGAAAGCATCAAGGAGATATGAAAATGAAAGAGTCAACAATATCAGAGCATGACATGAGATAGTGAAGTATTTTATTTCCATTGCTTTCCATATTATCTCTTGGTTAGCAGGAAATAGTCTGAGCAGGGAGACTGCATAGCAGAGGTACGGAAAATAGATGTGATCATTTTCCACAGACGCAATGAGCACTGCTCTAGATATTTTATAACTTGCTAGTGTTTTATGTCATTTCTTCAGACATCTGCGCATTAGAGTGACTGAGAACTGCAAATGATGTATAGTTAAGATATCCCCCTATAATTAAGCTGAAATAATGCTGGATTATTCTAGCATAATTATAGGGGGCTATTTTAACTATTAGCTCATTAAAAAGCTATGATGCAAATCTCATTCTGAAAGAGACAAAAAAATAAGGGTATATGAACAAAATGTCAGTGGTCCTCTGCTGAGACCAGATGGAGAGGTATAACTATATTCAATTTATCAGTCAATATATTTAATTATAGCCAGGCTTGGATGGAGCCTACAATGGCCTTTTATTATATTTAGTGTTTGCAGATGGATGTGGTGATTCAGAAGTGCTTGGGAAGGGAATGTGGTACCTATGCAAAAGGGTAGGCTTTAGCTGAATTTGGTCTGGGTTTCACACGAGGTCCTGCCATGTGCTCCTCTCTAGATGGCAGCTGTCCCTTTGCCCACCTTGCCCTTCAGGTGTGGCACACAGGGTTACAGGATCGTGTGTGCCAGGCTGTGCAGCGGTGTTTGAGCCCCGCAACGAGGCCAGGCCCAAGAAGCGTGCAGGTGATCGCAGCCACCACGAGCCCCGCCAGAGCATGAGGCACTCGCCTGTGTCTAATCTGCTTGGGGTCAGCATTGGTCAAGTGTTATGGAGCAGTGATGTTTGGGTAACAAAAGGGAGGCAGTATGCTTGGCTAGTCGGGTTTCTGACAAAGGGCATCTGCAAAGGGAGCTGCCTGCCCTCGCGTGCTCTCTTCCAGAGGACAGAAGGTTATTCTCCATCTTGTTAACTCCCTCTCTCCCCTGAAGGACCCAAGGGGGCCAAGGCATCCTGAGCATCTGGAGAGAGGAGCTATTGCCCTGCCCCCTGCACGTGTTTGAACTCCAGCTTGGCTGCGCTAACTGGTGAAAAGTTGTCCTGGGACAAATCCCTGATCCTGCTGTGCTGGTAAAAACAAGGGTTTCTCTTGCCTGGCCCTGCGTATAGGGTGGGACACAGCTGGGGCACAGTTAAACCAAACGTTGAAACTCCATGTTTTGGACTTTCTGAGACCTCCAGGATCCTTCCCTCCAGAGAAGGGGGTCTCTGTATGTTAGGATCAATCTCTGGTCTGTCATTAGGGCATTGCTTTACAAGGACCAGGTTTTCCATCCCAGTTCAGCCACTAATGCTGCCTTGTTCAGAGCGATTTGCTTTGCAAATACGGTTGGGTGTGCCTGCTCTGCCCAAAGGGGCATCTCATCTCTGGCATCCGACAGCAAGCATCAGGGCGAAATAATAGACCAGAGGCTAAATAAGAAAAATGACTTCTTGCCCTCAAGCATTATGGCAACAAATGGTGAAGAACATGCCCTTAGGGAACAGCGAAATGAATGAGATGAATGCCTAATGTCCAATAACTACATGTCAAATCAAAGACCAGACTCTCAAAGCACGAAGTTGGCAGAGTCTGGTGAATGCAAGAAGTAGAAAGTCAGCAGGGAAATTTATTGTTGCACAGGATGGCACAGTATGTAAATCTTGCTGGAGAGCTATTTGTGCTTGTCATTGGCTTTTGAGAGTAGGTGAAGAGTGTAAGACTTTGTTTTATAGCAAAATAATGAAGGAGAAAAACCAACAAAAAGGCAGGAATGGCAGCTCAGGTAAAACTGAGGTCCCACGCAAGTCTCTTTGTGGTCTAGGACTCAGCTCTATGTTGTCATTTCTTTTTTTCCCCTCAGCTTGCCCCATAGCTGGCTGCTCAGCTCAGGAACAGCAGTGCAAGGCAACGTGAACAGGGAGAGCCGGTAAGAAGCCGGGGACATAGCACAGACTATTTTTATGCTTGACTGAAGAACTCATGGCTAGACGTGATCGGGAAAGGATGTTCTGGATTTTCACCCAAGAAGATACCTTTCTTTATTTTAATTTGACTAAAGGCTGGCTGAAAACTAAGAACGTGACCACGAGCCCAAGCGACCTGTCAGAAAGCATTCACATGTGCACGGTGTACGTGAGCAAATGGAAAGGGTGCCCGTGAAGTGCCCCACGGGCTTATGCTAAACGTGACAGTGCAATGCTGCACCCTGAGACTGCGGAACAAGCGGTGTGGTTACACGGGTGAGCAAGTGCTGTGGTTACCTGCACCAAAGTCTGCAGAGAGCTTCAGAGGATGTTCCTGCCTCAACCCCCGGGAGCACGGCCCTGTGCTGCCCGTGCCCTTGACGCTAGGAAGATATTTCACGGGAAACTGGTTTTGGGGACCTGGAGGAGCTGTCAGTGGTGAGATCCGCACCCAACGCCTCGGGAGCCACTGGGTGGCGTATGAACGCTGGCATACATAAAAGAGCGGGATGCACGGGAAAAAACACAAGGCAGAAATACACATAGATCATTACGTGGGCTCTCTTTGGACCGGGGCGAGAGCAAGTGAAACCAACCTGGCATACATTGGGAAAGTGATTACACGCCATGCTTCCTTTAACAAATAAAAGTCCAGATGATCAAGTATCGAAGAGTAAAGTTCAGAGGCTGTAAAAGCAATCAGCTAATGAAAAATCACAGCACAGCTTTGCCTTTGCCGTGCAGGGTATGAACAGGGGAACGACAGTTCCTGCAGGGTAACTGCAATTGCAAAGCCCCTCGGCAAACGGCTGCCCAAAATCATTCCTGGTGCTTAAATACCTGCTGGCAACGGCCAATTATTTGTGCCTTGCTCAGCTGGGCACTGGTGATGCCACGGCCACAGTTATTTCAGCTGTGCCGTGCCCCCAGGTGCTGATGTGGCAGGAGCACCGCCGGTCCCCAGGCACAGCCCTGCTCAGCTCCGCAGTTCAGGGTTTTTATTTCCTATGGGAACAGCCGCTCCCAGGACATTGCCTTTGCTCACAGGGGCTGAGGACAGCTGGCTCGCCAGCAGTTGGCTTTGCCGGGAGAGAGTTTTCAGCAGGAGTCAGGAGCTAGTAATACTTCAACTCAGCACCCTCCAGACTCCTCACATTTTCCTCCCCCATGTGGTTCGTCCCTGCCTGATCTATAACCCTTGCTGCATTTCATGGACTCCTTTCCCTCCGTTTGTTTAATGTGATTAAGAAAATATTCATAACGTTTCGATCCCAGTTTTGCTCATTGCCTGGAATTCCTCCGGCAGAAAAGCAAGCTCTCCCAGCCTCGTGCAGCTGGACCTGTGAATATAGCAACAGAGAGATGCTCGGTGGAGTTATTTGTTCTCAGCAGGGTAACAGAGAACAGAGAATAGGAGACACTCTGAGCTGCGGTGAGCGTCTTGAGACATATTTTGCCTGGCTTTACCAACTGTCCATACGAATGAACAAGCAGCCTGCTTTGAGGGACTTTCTTCACATGATGCTGGGGCTGGAACAGGAAAGTGGGGGGAACAGCATTAAGATAAATGATACTATTTTCAACCAATTCAGATAAGCATTTGTTCTGAACACAGCAGCATCACTATGGATGCTCTTAACATCTCTGAGAACCCTGTATTTTAGACATGAGGCACTGACATGCTTTCGTGCTGTTCAGGCAACACACAAGTGGCAAAAGGCAGGAAGGTGCAGTTATCAGCCAGGCTGGGGCTATATTTGTTTGCCACCCTCGCTTGTCCCCTTCCCTCCTTTATTTGAGGTGAGATCATGAGGAATATCTGCTCTCAGCTGCCACTGATCCATCACTGCCAGCCACCACCAAGTCACTGCAGGCAGTGGCTGTCTCCTGCCTGCAGATGTCACAGGGGCAAGAAGGGGACTTTGGTGTGCAGGGGGAAGGAGAAGTGGTTAAGCAGATCAGAGTGATGATAGCCTTGAAGCATACTGACTCCCATCTACCAGCTAAGAAATAGGTTTTCGTCCAGCCTGGAGAGAAGAAGGAAGTTGGAGGTGAATGGTCCTCTGCGGTTAGTCCATTCCCCAGTGAACCATGACCACCTGCCCAGCTGTGGGAAGTCTGTGTCCCACCTCCATGACTCAGCATCCCTCTGTGAGAGGGAGATCATTCCCCCAAGGGCTGAAGTCCTTACTGCCTGTGACTGGTTTGTGCAACATAAAGGGAAGGTGCTCTGTGGCTTTCACGAGTCTTGATAGAGCAGTAGGTTGGTGCTGTGGCTGCTCTTCAAAGGGATGCCTGGAAAGAGACCAGGTTACTGGGAGGTAGCTGCCCTTACAGAGCAATGAACTAACATGCAAGCCCTGATGGAAAAACAATTCTCCAGCTGTGAGGGGAAAATCTCTCATCCCTGGGAAAAGGGCTGGGAGTGCATCTGCACTGATGTTGCCTTCCTTCAGAGGCACAAAGGTGCTGTCTTCCCTCTCCTGCAGATGGAAAGATGAGGCAGAGAACAAAACTTAACTGATTTTCATCCATGGCAGAGGAAGTCCTTGCTGGAAAGGAGGCAGGGACCTGCATCTGAGGTTAATGCCCTCAGTATCTCCTTTTCACTACAGGCTCTCGTGAAGACTCCTGTGGTTTTGGGGAAACTCCCTTGATCTGGATCAGTCTCGGGAGGCTTCATGATAGATTTCAAGTAATAAATGGCAGCAAAACAGGGAAGGAGAAAGCAAAGTCTGGCCCCTGAGTTCCTGAGCAGAGAGACATTTGCACACATCTTTATCTGTGAAGGTTTCCTCAGTATTTAACATTGATGTAAACTCTTCCCTCTGAACAGCACTCAAAATGCCAGCTGGCTGCAGCAGGCTGCAGGAGGCACACGAGTTAAGCCTAATGAAAGCCCAGGCAAAGCATGCCGAAAGTGTCAGTCACCCCAGCCTCATGTAGGATTGTGAGCTGCTGTTTCCTCCCAGGCTAGCAGAGGGCAGAGAGATTTCAGGGCTTTTCTCCAGCATTGGAGTGTCACTTTTTAGCTAAGAATCCCCTCCAGTTGTCTGCAGCCTGCCTGTGGTTGCAGGGTTGATCACGCTGTATGGATCTTGAGTCAGGCAGAGCAGAAAAGGTCATTACTTCTTCCTTTCTTTTTTGTTCTTTATTCCTTTCAGGATAATGGAGTTCTCACCTCTCCAATTTTGTAATTCCCACAAGATCCTGCAGTCCAGGATACCCTGTCCTTTAAGACAAAATGTAAAAATAAGCAGAAATACTGATATAAGTCTGTAAGTCAGAGAATATTACAGTTAATCAGCAGGACTGCCTGACTGGCCTCCCTCTGCACTGCCCAAGAAAGTGCCGATAAAACTAGATAGATATGTGACTTGATCCTGGTGCCTGAACACATTAGTCAATTTTAATCTTTTTATTTTGCAATAATTAAGGCATCAACTGTGCCCTTTCTGTCTGAGGGAAAGTTTATAATGCTTGGAAGCACCTGGGTATGAGAAATATTCTTTATTGATGTCTTTTCAGATTGTGCTTTGACACAACATCGTCCGTTAGGGCCCCAGTGCTCCCAGAGGATGCATTCCCACCTAGCTCCAGCCTTAGGCCCCTGGCACCTCACAGCTGGGCTTGTGGGAGAGCAGGGCTGGCTTGCCTGTAGGGCTCACAAAAAACTGGATCCTCTCTTCCTTTGTGCCATGAGCGTATGGCATAACTTTTCCTATGCATTTGAATGCCTCTTCATTCCCATTTAGGGGGAAATGAAAGCATGCTGAATGTGGCCTGAGGATTAGACACTTTCCAAAGCTCTTAGGGACAAAGAATGGGCATCATTTTAGGTGAACTAGTGGGAAATCTGAGTGGCTGCACGTACACCCTTGATGGCTCTGAGCTGGGCAGCACCAAAGTTTACCTGCATTTCTACACTGCCACAGAGCACCAGTCCTCCAACTTTGAAGTCTGAGATCCACAACTTTGTGACTATAAAAGGAGACGATGCTGACACCAGGATTACTATTTGCATGTATCACAAAACATGTAGCACAGCCTCCTATTTAAATAGCAAACTTTTGCCAAAGCACAAATGCCTCCTCCGAGACTCAGCGTGCCCTCAGCTTGCACCCGAGTGACTCACAGCCACGGGCACCTGCCACCTCCCAGGAGGTGCTGAGCAGTGGGTAGCATGACACCAGGAAAGCGAGGCTGGGGCAACAGAGGTCCATGGCTGGAGGGTGTTGGAAGTGCTGCAT
Organism: Oreocharis arfaki; assembly: GCA_013398015.1. Taxonomy (NCBI): domain Eukaryota; kingdom Metazoa; phylum Chordata; class Aves; order Passeriformes; family Paramythiidae; genus Oreocharis; species Oreocharis arfaki. The sequence continues at coordinate 232,913 of VZRR01007580.1, forward strand.
GCTGGAAGTGTGCTATAGCACCTGTTTCTCAAGGTCTGGCTGAAATCGATGCTATTAATCTCCTGCTTCCACGAGTGCTAAATGCACCCACACAATGAGAAAGTAGCATCTCACTGATCAAAGTCAGCTCCGTCGCTTTTGCATCCACTTTGCTATTATTCACACCTCACAGCTGGATCAACGTGTGACACACTGCAGTCCTTCATTTTTGTTGCTCTGGATTACAAGAATTTTTAATGTTTACCTGCCTGGAGAAATAACGCATTTTACCCAGTGATAAATCTGCTTTTTATTTGTTCAGAAGGCCAGTTTATATTACTAATTCAAAGATGATGGATGAATTAACTATTTGAAGGCTCAAAGTAGAGCAATATATTTTAGGTGTTTGTTACACCAGGGAGGGTGCCTAACAGGTTAGTCCATCGAAGATGTATTTATTCTATTTGAACATTTCTTGATTTCAAAACAATAAAATGCTGCTCATGGGTAAACTTCCTAAACAAAGGAGACAGCCAATGGGCCTGACAACGTTTCCTTGGTAACATTTCTTAGCTTTTACCCCAGTGATTGATATCCAAGGATAGCCATTTGCTTTCTGCAGAGGAGCAGGAGAATATGGCTCAATGATTCTCTTCCTGGCTCCTGAAAGCAGAGAGAGGAGAAGCAATCCACAACAGCAATGTGGCTTTACTCATTATTAAAAAAAACCGCCAAGCAATAAGAAAAAGAGGAAAAGAAAAACCAAAAAAATCCCAAACAATAATGACCTAGGGAAAAAAAATAGGAGACAAATTGCACTTGGAACCTGATCCAAAAAACCCACTGTACTTGACAGAAAAACTGACTTCACAGGTCTTCAGACTAGATCCCTGAAGTGTGTCTAAGACTGACCTTAGTCTGAATACCTTTCTCTGCTGTGCTCTTTGCTTTCCTTGATTAAAAACCTTTTGTGCAAAGTTTCCTTATTCTGTTTGGGCTGCCAGCCCCACCATTCATGGGCAGCCCTCAATACCACCTACCTTGAGAAAGCGGCATCCATGGGAGGCTTGGTCCTGTTTTGATTTTACAGTAAGGTATTTCCAAATTTAATGCAACAAAGGAAAACTGCATTTTCAAGCCCAGTCAGAGCTAGTCAAAAAGTGGGCTAGGTGTGTGGGGAGATGTAAAATGCCCAAATGGTGCCACTCATGCCAAAGCCCTTTGCAGTCACCCAAGTGACAACACTCGTGCAGTGATTGTGACTGCTAATGAAGGTGCCTGGCTGCCAGTGGTCCAGAAGTACTGCCAGCTTCTGTCAGTGACAACTCTGCATCAAACATCACAATGAGCCTCAAATTATTCCTGAAGACACAAGAAACAGCTTTCCCTCTCCAGCACACTTGTGGCACACCACTGTGGCTTGGGCTGAGCAAATGAAGAGGATTTGGGTGACTTTGCAGGTCCTCAACACAATCCAAGGATCTGGAGAGAGATCTGGGAGGGCAGTGATGCTCAGGGAAAGGATCTTTTGGCTCCATTTGCTTCTCCCTTGGCCTCATTTGCTTCTCCTTGGCCATGCCCCCAGCACAGTTCCATTTGCAGAGGGTTTGAAGGTGTCATTATGGCTCTGCACTGTTTGTCATGTCCTCGCCATGTTTCTCTTCCTTGCTAAGCATTTTTCCACATCTTTCCCTTTTTTAGGGTTGGAAATGAAGGTAGTTGCAGCTCTGCCCCTTAAAAGAGAGGCTTCCAGCTTCAGCAGGGCAGCAGCAATGTACTTCTTCCGCAGGGCTATGGGAAGAAATGGGATATGGCTGCCTGGACACCTCAGAAATCATTGCAGCCAGGCAGATTCATGTAAGAATACATCTGGGTTTTGGATGGCTGAGAGGTTCATCCTTCCTTTCTTTCTGGCAATTTTTCCTGTGTGCTTCTACACCCCAATTTTAGCTCACTCCAAGCTTCCTGCATCCAAATGCCCTTTTCCACTCATGTCTCCTAAACCTTTCACAGTACATACAGCCCTTCTCCGGCTTTTCTTTTCCTCTACTAAAGGACCCCTCACTCCTTTGTGGCTCTCTAAATGCCACCATTGACCGTGAGGCCCTTGGTTGACAGCAGGAGACAAGCAGAGGCTGGTGTGGCCAGCTAATGGCCTGTTCCCTCAGCCCAGACAGCAGCACTCACAGAGGATGTGGCCCCTTGCTGCTTCCACGGCTGCTGCAGTCGGAGGCGTGTGGCAGACAGGAGGCTGAGGGAAGGACTGATGGACGCGTGAAGGACAAGCAGTGGGATCACAGCATGCCTCACTTCTGTCAGGGAAGGGGCTAAATCAATGAACACACAACAAATCAATTCTGTTGGGGTTTTTTGTGGTAATGTGATCTTTTCCATTAGGATGCTCACCAATGCTCCATTAATAGCTCATTCAACTGCCAGTGCTGGGTGGTACCCAAGGCCTGAGGAAATGCAAAATTTAAAAAAAAATGGATAGTAATTGATCCAGAGAATTGTATAATCATATGATACAAGTGGCAGATTTTGCTTTTGTAAGCTGAGTACCTTATTTCCTGAAGCCTGAGATGCATTCACACACTATAGAGGCATTATATTACTTACAAAATTACCCAGTCCTTTTTATAATCCAGCATCAGTACAGCCTGTCCCAAATAACTCTTTTTAAGATGCACTCCATGGGCATATTGTGTATCTAATTATTTCTCTTTGTTTTTCTCCACTATTTGTTTCATCCAGTGTCTCCCTCTTTCCAGTGACAAATTGTCTGTACTTGGAGACATAAATAAAGCCGATTAATCTTTTAAGGACACCCTCCATGTCCCAGCTTCAGCACTCCTGTTGCTGTTTCTCTTTCCTGAATAACATACATTTCAGTGAATGGCTTTTGAGGCCTTGGGGTACAAGACTGTGCTACAGAGGAAAGAAGGGGGAAACTGTGGACCCCTTTCTGCCCTTGTGAAGGAGAGGCAGACGAGGGGCTCCACACTGTAGGAGGTAAGGAAGTGGCAGGATAACAGGGGTCTGCACACAAATTCCAACTCCAGGGAGAGGGACTTCTTACTCCTCAGACAGAAGATACATTTTTCCTGAGATTTGGGGAAAGAATGACTTTGTGGGCTGAGCTGGGACATGCTGCTAGGCATCCAGCCTGGTTCTGCCTGCTGACATCCGGCACCCTGCCTGGCACCAGGCTGAGAAGTCTCACAGGGGTGACATACACAGGAGCTTTGGGATGGTCTCCTTCCCCTTTCATTGAAGGGATCACCAAGCACCCTAGCAGCAGAGGCTGGATCTCCAAAGTGTGGCTTTGTGGTAATCTGGTAACTCCCAATATAAGGAAGCCCAGGACCCTGGAGAGGGCAAAATAAAAAGAAATATGGTGGAAATCACTGTCTCCCCTTCCTGGCCAACCAATCCTTTCCTGGCCTGATGCACGGCCAGCAAGTTTTAGGAGACTCATAGGCCTCTCCTCTAGAGGTCAAGCCTCTATCTACCTACCTGCATCCTCTCTGAGACCCATCTGTGCTCTGCACCCTTCAGAGGACTCAGTCCCTGGTGGCCCTGCCAGCTTCTGTGGCCCGTTCACTCCCATGTGCCTTTTCTCATTTCTCACTTCAGCTACAGCAACCAGAAAAACAAGCTGGGCAGCCTTCTGCTCTGCCACGCAGCCACCCCTTTCCGCATAAGAGCATAACATATACACAGTCAAGTGCAAACAAATGCATTGCGAAAGCTACACCACCTGCTGCAAATGTTGTCAATCCGCTTACAGCACCAAAATGGAACTTTTCTCACATGCCACAGAAAAGCAGGAGGTTGCAGAAAAGCTGCAGATGCAGGCAAGCATCCTTGCATCATTTGGTCTATTCTTCACAGCTTTACCTGCTCTCATACAGATGGAAGGCATCTAGAAAAGTTAGCCTCTAGGGGCAAAGTACCATCTTATGAGAAGATGGTGAATATAACTGGCTTGCTCCAAGCCCAGCTAGAACTGATGTGGTTTTGTCCCAGGGATTTATAAATTACTGCTACCTCTAGTTTTTACAGGAATGGGCAGCCACTCTCCTGAGAAGGTAACTCAGTCTTCAGCGACCTGGTCCCAAATGTTGCATGGCAGAGAAGGACTACCTTGAGAAAAGGCAATATCCCAGGAAGGAGACTTCTCATTGCATTTGGACTATTTCTGAGGGCTTTGCTGATCTGGAAGGTGGGGTCAGGACTTTCTAGCCCAAGCAGAAGGTCAGGCTGACTTTTGAGAGAGAGGAAACTGAGTAAGGCAGCCCCTATACATATCTGGGAAAAAGGATATGTGCTCTCAGCCTTGTGTATACAGTCTGAATTAGTGAAGTAAGTATTCTGTAAATCATCCCCTTCCTTGCAGCTCTGTTTTCCTCCAAACAATGGAAAGGAGAAACTGGAAACATGCTGATATGATAAGCAGGGGGATGAGGACAGGCAAGGTCAGAGGTACTCTTATTACTGTCTTCCTGGATATAGATATACGTTCCTCACTTCTCTAAAAGCCAAGGAAGGATACAGCCTAAAGAACTGTCTTAGCTATGTCAGACCCTTGTCCCTTCTACCTGGATGTATGTGGCATGTAACTGAGGAAACTAAACACACTGCAGATGCCTTGGTTTGAAATGTCTTTGCTGAGAGCTGGTTGAAGCATAGGACTTCCATTCTGCAAGAAATCCTGACATTTGCAAAAGTTTGCTTCAACAGAAAAAATGAGTCATTTTCCCCCTGAAAAGGAAAATCTGTGGGGAAGAAAAAAAAGGGAAAAAGAATTGCTTGGAAAAATCAAACCATTCCTATTTTTTAAATTTTTCCCCCAATGCAGAACAGAGGAACATCTGCCTCTGTCTCCTGAGTATCCCTCCAGCCATGAGCTGAGCAGATTCAAATCCCAGTGAGTTTCTGCCTGCGCCAGAGCTCCTGTGGCTTTGGGCTTCCCACTGCAGAGCTCAGCCAGCTGGGTCTGGGAGAGATTGTCCTCACAGCAGCATCACCTTGAGCTGACAGGGAACCAACCCTGCTGCATCTGACCTGTTTCTGCCACCTGATTTTGGTTTTATCTGTCTCCCTCTTGGGCTTGGGGCAAAAGTTTGTTTGCACGAAAATTCCTTACTAGACTTTCTTGACATGTTACAGGTCACACAGTCACTCCCATGGCTGCTAGTTAAAAACCCCCCAGTATTATTTATCTGAAGGGAGGAAATAAACCCCATCAATGCAAACTGTCACATGGTTGTGTCAGAGCCCTGAGCCTCAATCCTCATCTGTCGAAAAGGGCTGTGGTGATGGCACTCGTGTACGCTGAAAGGGATTGTACTGAGATGCTGGAAAAAACAACCTGTTAAGATGACTGGCTCACTGCTCTGCCCAAAATGGCAACATTTGAACACACAATACGCTCAAAGATGATTAAGCCAGGAAAGTGTAATGATATGTGAAACCAATTTTTATTAATACCAGACTGAAACGCAGTCTTGTACAAGGAAGAGAAATCTCCATGCTCCTAGTAATGGGGATCAGAGCCTTAATGATCATTACATTACTAGAACTGTACACTAATACCACAGCAGGTCATAGGGCTAAGAGCATATGCTTCTTTCTTTGTATTACATGCTTTTATGTCTTCATTTACTCCACCAATTCTCTCATTATTTCCTCCTCATCTGGTATTCACAGGCGTAATTTCTTCGGCTGACATTCCCCTCCTCTCTCACTAAGACACAATCGATATTACATCATCTGCCTCGCTGCAATGCCTCATGCGCCACAAGATACATTGGAGCAGGTTCCTCTGGGACTTGTTTTCCAGCCCCGCTCCATCTGAATCAGTAAGGAAAGGAGGATGCTGTGCAAAGCCCTGAGGTATGGCTGGAGCAGAGCTCGGGCAGCACGGTGGCTGCTGCTTCAACCTCACTGCCTGCCTGTGAGAAATCCATACGCTGCCATTTGCTCTTGTAGCCTGCCTTAATAAGCCATTAATGAGGAAAACAGTGTAACAAATTAATTGAGTCCACACATGAATTAAAAAGGTTGATGATGTTACTGAGGATTTGCCCCAAGGTAACAAAGCAGAATCTTTATTTATTTGTCCCCCAGAAAAAAAAATCTTATGAGCATGTATTAGTCCTTATAACCTCAGTAAAAGAACAGCAAAACCTGTCCATCTCCACCCAGAAAATGTGTATCATTGGAGTGGCATGACCGTTCTCATGGCTCAGTCCTCTTGGCTGTGTCACCATAAATTGCTGGGTGATTAAAGCCAGCTCATTTCTTACAGTGCTGTTTGGCTTTGAGGTGCTGTCTTCTGCTCTTTCACGCGCTGCTGTCTTCTAACAGGGTCATATGAAACAGGGACCTTGTATAATTTCAAAACATATTGTCAGCTGGTTCGGGAGGGAGAACTCTGCAATTTTTTTCCTTATGTATTTTTTTTTTTTTCATTTTATTTCCTGATTCGATACTGCCTGTCTTCCCTTGCTCTATCTAGCTAGCATTTCCTACTCCTGGGCTGTCTGCGAAGGAAAGCTATCTAACTCTGAAATTTAATAAAAGCCTCTTAAGTGATTTGGGACTGCGTAGGAGAAAGAGAGATCTTTAAAAGCAAACATTACTGCTAGGATGTACATGTAGCTTAATAGGATTTTCTCTTTGCAAAGAATATGAGCTCTTAATAAGAATCTTCTGTGAATCTGATTTCTTAATAAGACAATCTGAGATTAAGGAAGAATGGGAAGATTTTATTTATTTAGATATACATCTAAACACATTTTGTTTACAAAACACATTTTGTTTTTAAACACAATTTGGTGTTTTCAGTGAAGGCTGTGTCAGAAGATACCCCACATCTTAACAACATTGAACTGGGATTGTAATTTTTTCAGCAATTTATTTCTGCACACCATTTCCTCATCCTCTCTGCTGTTTTGTCTGTAATTTGCTTTTGCCTTTACCCAGTCTTTCCAAATTTCTTTCATCCTTCACCCATTTTTTTTTTTAAATTCTCTAAGGCCAGGCTGCTTCTTTCTGCAGGATGACTGAGAAGAGTGTGAAAATGAGTCGCACACGTCTTACTCACAGTTTCCTCTGTGTTTGCCCTGCATTACTGGGACAGACCAAAGCTGTACAGATGAAAAGAAGCCCACAAGCTACTCTGAGTAAGCTCCTGTTTAGGATCCTTTAGTGCCATACATGTTTTTTTTTTCCTAAAACAGGATGCTCTAAACCAGCAGCCCCTGTAAAAGATAAGCAATGTAATTATAGCAACGAGATAAAAGCAGAAATGGCTCTCAGACAAAACCTCTGACGATTAGATCAGAAGTGGTGTGAAAGGACACCCACTGAGGAAAAAGGAACTCGGCACTGATAATGTGAGGCACTACCACACAGACCTCGGAATACCATTTCCTATTTTTTTCAAGAATAAAAAGCCCAGATGCTTGCATCAAAAGGGCTCATGGCTCTGTATGGCAGGTGTTTCTTCCCCTTTTTAGGTCCTCCTTGAATCCAGGCCTGATCGTGTTCTGATACCGTGTAGATGAGGAGTAAGAGAATAGAGAAAAATGACGTATTTTAAAATACAATTACTGCAGCACGTCAAAACTAGAAAGAATGGCAAGGAACATCAGAAGGGTCTTGACACAGCAAGATAACTGGGCAACATTATGGCAAACGAAATGGAGTGTAAAATCTCCAGGAGGCAGTGCAGAATGGAAGAAATAATTGACTGTAGTCACTCTGAGGAAAGAATATATTGGAATCATCAAGGGAAGTGAAATGAAAGTGGCTGGTGAGTGCTGGTCCAAAAAGTAGTTGGAGAGTTGCTAAATGGTAAATGGAAAGTGTTACTGGATAATGCTGACACAACGATGTAAATAAATGATATGACTGACCCTTAGATGTGCACATACATGCAGTCTTCGCAAATAATGTATCAGGAAACAGAAGAAAGTTCAAGAAGGCTGGAGAAAATGCAGAGGCATGGACAGGTTTCCAAAGAGACTGAAAACATCAAAATCACTGGTCCTAGAGTAATTTTAACAATGAGAGAAAAGAGAGAAGAGGCCTAGGAGAGCTCTAATTTATTTGTCCCCAAGCCTAAATACTCTAAGAGAGAGCACTCAAAGAAGTTAAAACTAAGTTGAAAAACAGCCCTAACTCATCTCGCAGCTCATCTTGAGAAACCATCCACCTTGTGAGTATCCCAGAGTTTTCTTGCTGAGAGCCACGTGGGCCATATGCCAATGTCAGTGAGGAAGCTCTTGTGCAGGGCTTTAGAGCTGTCACCTGTGTGACAACAACCACCCCAGTCCTGCATCACTGCAGGCCAGGGCACAGCACTTGTCCTGCTGCAGTCTGGGGTGCAGCGCTGCACCTCTCCTGGAGGAGCTGTATCCAGGGCAACCTTTGCCTGCAGGAACTCAGCACGCTGCCAGTTTGAACCTGGATGCTCAAGCACACGGGGCCACAAACCCTTTGGCTGCTAGAGCCTGAAGGAAAGTCAGACTACGAGTGCTGCAAGTTCTCTTTCAGTGGGGTACAGCCCCTGGTCTGAGTCCTGAAAGCCCCAATGCCTCTGAGGTTAGGTGCAGGTGACACCACTGAAGTCAAATTGCGAGGCAGCCAGCAATTCTTGGTGCTGAATGAATGCAGCAGAGCTGATTACCTCTCCAACACCTGCCAGCAGTATCACAGGGGTAGTGAATTTGGTAGCTCATTTTTTTTTGATGAGCAACCTAAGCCCATGG
>VZRR01007580.1:241991-339604 GCA_013398015.1 Oreocharis arfaki
AGCCATCTCTGTTTTCCCAAAATGTCTTTGTAGCCCCTTACGGTACTGGCTGTGTGAGCTCTTGGAGGGCTCTGAACTTCTCTCTTCAGATTTACAGCAGATGGGTATTCTTGGTATCTGTAACAAACATTAAAACAAATTCAGACGCCACCTAGCAAGGCAGGGGAATAAAATTTAATAGAAGATGTGAAATATTCACAGAGAAAGATATTTTTATGAGGAGAGGAGAGGAGAGGAGTGGAGAGGAGAGGAGAGGAGAGGTCGCCACCATAAAAAATAGAAATGGACCAAGGGATGCTTCAGTGTCAGCACAGGACTTAGGAGGAGGAGACTGTTTTCCCAAACTTCCAGTAATAGCTAAGACACATGCCAGTTCCTGCTAGGATTTGCCTGAAGACCACAAACTGCATTTTAAGGTACGATCCTGATCCTCTTTGTCATGAATATGCCCATGCCACCAAGCTGGATATTCTACTTTGTACTGGGCCCCAGTCTCCCAGTGGCACAGTTTTTGCAGCAAGGGAGGCAGGATAATCTATGCTGGGTTTCACTCTCCCTTTTCCAGTTTGATAGAGACAGGAGCCACCTTCTTTCCCCCAGGGATGCTCCAGCAGACCTCGAGCATGGTTTGTTCCACTGAAGTTTGGGATGGGATAGCACTTGCAACAGGATGCTGGATGCTGCCTGCTGTAATTGCACTCAATTTCCTCAGAGCAGCCAAACCCTCATCAGTGTGACCCAACCAGCACATGGAGAACTGCACAGGGTGGGCAGGGCAGTGTGTGCTCCACCACAGCTGCCACTGAGGGCACAATCTCTGCTCCTGGGCACCCACCTGCAGCACAGAGGTGTGGAGCTCTCAGAGCTGCATCATTGCACAGGGCACTACAGAGAGAAATGCAGTGAGATGTCAGATGCTGAAACCCAGCTCCTGTCTGAGGACCAAGGCCAGCGAGAGGTACCATGCTGCTGGGCAGCATGCAGAGGCCAGGTGTCACCCCAGACACGTATCCCAAGGCATGCACCGTACTGGGGCAAGGTGATGCTGTGGAAGGAAGGGGGAGGACAAAATCTGTGCCACCTGCTACTTAGCAGATCTGCCACTGTGCAGTTTTCTAACTAGTTTTGCTATCTGCCTCTCTTTTGATAACTCACCTCCCTGCCTGCCTTCTCTGTCACAGATATTCAACTCCCTGATGCAATTAACTTGCTGGTCTCCATTTCACAGGCTTCAGATGCACGTAAGCCTTAGAGTAGTTGCCTTAATATCAGTGAAAACATTTCCAAAAGTGAGAACTATTCAAGTGAAGAAGAGTTTACCTATAATTTGCAGCAATTTCTCCCGTTTCAACTCTGGACTGTGCAGCTTTTTGAGCCAAAAAGATTTAGATGCTTTATATGCAAGATTGTTGCATTCTCCTAAAGCAATGAATGATTCATTCCAGTCGTGACTGAAAAGCTTAGGACTTGCCTACAGTTGGAAATTTACCAAAACAGTTATTCTGGAAGAAGTCTTGGGGTAGAGGCTCTTCTCCTGGAATTAAAATGCCCACACAGTGTTTGGTAACACCGCTGTCATTCTGGAAGAGCTGTTCTGCTACATTTGCAAGTGTTGACCCTGGTGTCAGAGGCTGCCAAGCAGGTTGTCCTTGCTGTGGGATTTAAGATGAGGAGGTAAGAAAGGGTTTGTTTTGGTGTCTGAGATCTTTTCTGAGAGTGTGTTTGTGAGAGACCCATAAAACTAAATGGGTGGGAGCAACATAGCAGATTATTAGCACCAATGTTCTCCACCAAACTGGAGGCGTAGAAGTGCAGTAGAACTTATTTTATGACCTAATTTCTAGTTTAAGTTTTTCATCAGATATTGCCTGGGACATAAGGACACATTGCTATATTTTAGTAATATTTCTTCTTGGTTTCATGTTACAGTTCCTAGCAGAGAAAATAATTTTGTTTTGGCCCTTGCTACTTCTTAGAACTCTCATGTAACCACATTCCCAGCCAATCTGCTGCAGTGCAGGGTCAGAATACCAAGAGGCCAATGTGCTGCTTCTCCAGGAATGTGAAATCCAGCAAGGCCCTCACATGCTTTATCTTTCCATAGTGATACTGAGGGACAGAGTCCAAACCTAGCCAGCCTTGTGTCCCCTGCAGGTGTAAGGTCCACTTGTGCTGATGTGAATCTTGAGGTCTGCTACCCAGCTGCACCCTGTACTACATGATACTGATGTTCAGGAGCACCGGATTGCTCATGTTGGGGCTTTCATTGGGCTAGATGAAGGACACACACAAAATGTTGCTCCAGGAAAAAATCAGTGCAGCAACCCCATACATGAGGGGACTCCCTCCAGTGCCCTGCCTCCCAGCCATGTGCAAAGCTCCTGGTGTTACACATGCCAAAACAGGAGGCACTAAATTCAGCGGGAAGTATTTTTGACCAAATTTTTGTGTTTGAGGCCTGTGTGTGTGTAACAGTAATTTGTGGTTTTGTTAATGCCTGAAGACGCAGCTGCCAGGCAGCTTCTGCTGTTAAAAGAGGTCTTGCCTCTGGCATGGATCTTGCCCTGTGGAAGAAAAACCTCCAGCACAACAAAGAAAGGGAGGCTCAGCATTCCTGGTATTTCTGCATTAAAAATGAACAATAATTAATAAAACAAAATAAAGATTTTAGGTCTTCAAGGTATATAAATAAAAGAATAAAAGTACCAGAAGGCACAATTCCTGCCTTTTGCAGCCCCTTGCACTGAGCTCTAAAAGCCAACTGCCAGCAGTGCCATGGCCAAACCAAGTCTCCAAGTGACCTCCCTTTCCATTTGGCGGACGCATCAGAGCTGACACTGACTGGAGAAGGAATGAGAAAGAAATAAACCACTTTACTACCTATGCCATAGCCTTTATTGCCTGCTTCTAAAAATATCCCCATGGCCTAATATATGCCATTAAACATAATATAAACAAATATAAACAGCAATGCACAGGCAGGATTTAAGACCACCCACAAACAGTTCATTTTCAGGCGTCGTAAACTGGCAAGAGCACATGAAATTCTATGCATATTGCTGGAGAAAGTGTAACTGGGAAGGGTGCCTGGTACATCTCACATGTTTCTGCCCCAAGACAGATGTATTCTGGGCAAAGATTACTGAACTAATGGCTAAGGATTACATCCATGCTTGTAAGAACTGTTATCTATGCTCCAGGGTGGCACAGGGAAAGGAAATCTCTGTGAACAGAGAAGGGGGTGCTCTGACATTTTCTGCCCCAAAGGTATCACATGAGAGACACGAAGAGCAGAAAAAGCCTCCAGGCATAGACTCAAGGGATCATAGAATATGCTGAGTCAGAAGGGACCTATCAGGATCATCAAGTCCAACTCCTGCCCTTGCACAGGACAGCCCAAGAATCACTCCAAGATTGTGAGACCGTTGTCCAAATGCTTCTTGAACTCTGCCAGGCTTGGTGCTGCCACCACTGCCCATTTCTCTGATTTCTCAAGGTCTCTCTGCAGGGCCTCTCTGCCCTCAAGGAGGTTGACAGCTCCTCCCAGTTTAGTGCTGACGGCAAACTTACTTAATATCTCTTCAAGTCCTATGTCCAAGCTGTTAATGAAGATGTTGAAGAGAGCTTGGCCAAGGATGGAGCCCTGCAGAACCCCACTAGTGACTGGTTGCTAGTCTGATATCACCCCATTCACCATAACCCTCTGTACCTGACCTGTGAACCAGTTGCTCACCCACACATAATGCCATTATCCAGCTGTGTGCTGAACATTTTGTCCAGAAGGATACTGTGAAAGACTATCAAGAGCTTTCCTGAAATCCAAAAAGATTACATGAACTGGTTTTCCTAGATCAGCTAGGTGGGCTATCCTGTCATAGAAGGGAATCAGGTTTGACAAGCAGGACTTTCCCTACATGAAGTTGTGCTGGCTGTGGCTGATGACCGCATTGTCCTCCAGGTGTTTTTCTATACCTCCCAGAAAATCCTTTCTGTGATTTTACCAGGTACTGAAGCAAGACTGATAGGCCTGTAGTTTCCAGGGTCCTCCTTCTTGCACTTCATGAAAATTGGGATAACATTTGTCAGCTTTCAGTCAGCTGGGACCTCTCCAGGTTTCCAAGACTGCTCAAAAATCATCAGGAGAGGCTTTGTGACGGCATCAGCTAGTTCTTCAAGGATTCTTGGATGAATCTCACAGGCCCCATAGATTTGTAGCCATGCCGTTGGAACAGCAGATCCTTCACATTTTCAGTGTCAGCTGGGAGTTGATCATTCTCGCAGTCATGGTCCTCCAGCTCAGGGCACTGAGACCCCTTGGTCTGTCATCAGTGTGGAGAAAAGAGGCAAAGAATGTGTTGAACACCTCTGCCTTGTCCCTGTCCCTGTTTTGTTGCGGTTTGACGCTGGTTAGGCACCAAGCACCAACAAAAACTATTCACTTACTTCACCCCAACTGCAAGTTGAAATCTTCTATAAGGACAAGGGCAGTTGACTTGGAAGTGTCCCTTAGTTCCCTAAAGAATAATTCACTGGCGTCATCATCCTGGCTAGGAGGTCTATAGCCATTTCCCATGACGACAACCACATTAATTATTTGTCCCTTGATTCTTACCCAGAGGTTCTCAACTGTGCCATTGTTAGCTGTGAGCTCCATACATTCTACCCCTTCTATTACACACAATGCCACCCCTCTGCCTCTCCTGCCCTGCCCATCCCTCCTGAAGAACCCATAACCATCCAACAGGGCATTCCAGACACAGGACTCATCCCACCAGGTTTCATTTATACCAGCGATGTCAGATCTCAGGGACTGGGCCAAAGCCTCAGGCTCTTCTTGTTTGTTCCTCATGCCAGGCGCGTTAGCAGAAAAACACTTCGGGTGTGGTACGTTGTAGCCAACAGCTGGTGAAGCAGATTGAGGCATCCTATCAGCACTGCTTTCTTTAAGTTTTGTGGGTGGTACACCATCCCACTGCTCATCACCGGCACACCTGGGTTTGTCCCTTTCCCCATTCCAAGCTAGTTTAAAGCTCCATCAATGAGCCCTGTTAGCTCCTGTGCTGGAATTCTTTTTGCACTCTGAGAGAGGTGTAAGCTTGTAGCTCCAGACTTCATGGGAGGAATTGTCCAAGGCAAAGGGTGGGGGTGGGAGTTGGATCAGCTCCATCTTCCTCTGGGCACCCACAGCAGCAGCAGCAATGGCAGTACTATTGCAGTACATGCAAGGTTTGCACAAAGCATGCCATGATATTCAGTGCAACGGCAGCAGGAGGATTCTGTAGCTGCAACCCAGAGGCTCAAGTGAAACCAAAATTCTGCCTTTCCCAGAGCCTTCTGGCAGTGCTACATCCCCAGGTGCTGAGCACGGTCTCCTGCTTCATAGCAGCTCAAAGTAGCCCTGATGTTCAGCAGCGTTTTCTGTGAAGTGTAATTACTCTCTGCCCCCTCTGCCCCATGAGGGCTGGCAACACAGATGTAGCATTTAAAATACAGAGCTGAGCCTGGCATGCAAACAGAGGGCCTAACACAGTCCTGGAGTACTGAGGGAAAACTGTGTCCGTTTTAATGAGACATCACAGTTAGATTTGTCTGCGGGATTCTGTAACAGCCAGGCTGCAGAGAACACTTTTAGTCCTGCTCTGTTGTAGGGCCCCGGGAGTCTCTACTACATGTCATGAGGAAAACGTGCCTTCCCAGCAGATGAAGGCTGTGAGGGTCTTATTTTCAAGGTATATTTCAGCTGATTGGACTTGTCTCTAAGTCAGATACAAGCATGATGAAAGAGAATTCGTGAGAGAAAACGAGATGTGATTCACCTGTAGATTGTAAAAATGGAGATTTAACTATTTTGCAAATGTTCATTCTGGGAGGCGAGTATTGGAGCTAGTATTTTCTCAATCACCACTATTCTCCGTGTACTCTCCTTCAGAGCATTGCATTCCCTGGAAAACTGATGCTGGCTCACGAATAGGCAATTACTTGTTACCTCCTTGTCCTCCTGCCTGGAGGAAGGAAAGGAGGAAGGTGCCCCAAGGATGCCTTTTCACTTCTGGAAAATGGTAGCTTGCAAATGCAAATGATGATTTGTTTTGTTTTTATCCTTCAGGAGACTCCAGGTAGAAAATACTTTTAAAAGCAATCCAGTACAAGCTTGCCTGCAGAGGTTAGGAGTGAGACATATACAGGCTGATGCAAGGGATTTTTAGCAACAGTTGGGGATTCATCAGGTCTCAGGAGAAGATCATGTGATCTGAAGGACATCCCTGGCAGTACATTGAGAGAGACCAACCACAGCTTACCAGAAGAATGGGATGGAAAATTAAAAGGTGATGGAGATGCTCTGAATGGTAGCCCATGACATCAGCCTCAAAAGACTGGTCAGCCAACACAGTGAGAGAGCATAGGGTAAGCGTTAATGGAGGGGAATGGCCGGATCCTAGGGACTGCATGGGGGCCCCATGTCATGCTTTCTGGGCCACAGAGGTACAGCACTGGGGGCTTACCCCACTTTCAAGGGGCAGGCTGGGGGAGAGGATCATCACTGCTCCTTGCCAGGAGCAAGGCTAAATGGCCACTGACTGTTTCCAACCTGTTGCAAAGCACTTTGCCCTGGGAGTTATTATTTACCTACCACGCTTTTATTTGCATTTTCTGCAGAGCTAGCTAGTCAATATGTGGGAAGAATATTTTCCTTGGTTTGCAGCTGGTATACCTGGAGGTTTGACTCCAACTTGCATTGGCAATCCAATAACAAAATATTAAAGCTTTTATGTTTGTTATGTTAACAAGCTGTGGTGTTTGTTTTAGTTTAAGGCTTACATTTTCTATAGTTCAGCATGAAGCTCACTGCACTTTATGAAAAATTCAAAAAAAGCCAACGGCTCTCAGTGCTCTGTTTGTGTATTTCTCTTTCAATCCTTTATTAAAGTGCTATTAGAAAATAGGAAGTTGCATAAAAGAACTTAGATCTTTTTTATTGTAAATGTGCTGAATGGGATTGCCGACTCAATGAACATTTAAAATACATTTATTAGCCTGTTTACCTTTCTGAAATTTATGTGTGCTTTATATGCAAGCTTAATTTATTTTCCATATTAAAACTGTTATCTGTAAAGACAAAGGGCATAAACTCTACCTTTAAGAGGGAGAGAATAACAGATGGAATTGTATAAAACGGTAGCAGATGTTATTTTTATCAAAGAAATTAATTTAAGTAAATTGCAGAGAAACCTGCAGAAAAAATTGGGGAACTGAACCTATACTTCTTCTAGAAAAATATTTGTGGCACTTGTGTTCTGGAAACATGGTCTATTATAAAATAATTGAAAACTCCAGTTTCTGTAGTAAGGGGCCCATTTTTAAATACAATAGATTTACTGGTCATGCACCCAGCAGACTGAAGAGCAGTTGAAAGCAGAGCCATCAGTCTCTAACCTGCAGAGAGTCCTGACTGAATCTCAGAGGCCATTTGCTGTCAAATGACTTCCAAGAATTTTTAAATCTATCTTTGACATTGCAAGGGAAAAAATATGACCGCCCCAAGCACTCAGCCATAGCTTTATCAGCAGGTTGAAGACCGCATTTCCATAGCAGAACTTTTCTCCCTGAACAACTAACGCATCTTTCAATGGCATTCTCACAGGTACGTCCTGTGGTGGCTTTGCTGAGATCTCACCTCTGCTCAGGTGAATATTCATCAGGCTTCAATTTTTCTATGCTTGTCTGGTCTCAAACTGCAACGCTTGCTTTTTTTTAATGCCTGAAATGTGTTTTCACAATGTTGCGTGCGACCTGGAAAAGTGGCTGCTCTTTGTACAGTCAGCTCATCCCTCTCCCATCCCACGGCTGCCAAGAATCTCAACTACAACTGCACCTCTAGTGCAACAAGAAATAAAGAAAAGAACAACATGGTCTGCAGGTCATATAAGAGTGGAGCAAGGGCAGCAAGTCAAAACAATTAATGTTGATTTTTTTTTTCCTTTCCACCATTGCTCCTATAATTTAACCTGACATCCAACCTGACAAGAAGGAAAAAGCAGAAGAGTTGTGTGGTTGAGAAGAAGCAGATAGAGGAGTTGTCTCCATTCACAAGAGATCTAATAACCCACCCATACAGCAAAAAGGAAAAAGATCCCATCATCCTGCTCCCTGCTACTGGGCTGCTTCTGGTCTCTGCCCTGGCCCTTGCTGCCTAGTGCATCTCTGTTTATGCATTTGAAAAGTCTCATCACCCTAAGCAGAAGCAGAGTGCACTCCAGGAATATCCTCTGTTACTGCTAAACCAGATTGATGAGAAATTCAGCCCTTCTCACCTAAGATCTCTATCCTCTTATCATTACAGGCAGATCCAGTCCATAAGCTCAGTTGTGTCAGCTTAGCAGTTCCTTCTTAACATCAGCACTTCTCAGGGCAATAGAAACTGCGGATTTACTGGTGCTTAGCACAGAAGAGGATCCTCTGGTCTCTCACTGAGGTCCCTCAGAGGAGTCTCAAGCTAGCCTCCATGGTCACCAGCAATGGACTTTCCTGTTGGAACTGGGGGAAGACTTCTCATTCCCACCTCTGAGATTTGTAAATCATCGAGAGCTCGCTAGAGGGGCAAAGCTGCCAAAACCCTGCTAATCAAACATTCAGTAAATTCAGCTCCCAGTCTTCTTGTCTCAGCTGCTCAGCAATAGAGGACTACAAGGAGCATCACCTAGGTCCCATTAAGGGCACAGCTGGCAGGATATGTCTTGTCTACTCTGCTAGTCTGAAAGTGCAGTGGATCAGCTTGGGACATTTCAGGCCTCTGGAGCATGTAAAGCCCTGGATGACTCTGTTTATTGTATAAGAGCAGCAGTTCCATACAAGGGGACAAGAAGTTAGGGGTGCAGTTTCTGTTTCAGAAAGGTGATATGCTTAACAACTCTGTCCAGAACTATGTGGGGTAGCACGAAATTGTGAATTGCCATTTGTTTTTCCAGCGTATTTTGAACACAGAGCATCAGAACAGCTTTGCAGTTAGGCAGAAGTTTAAAAGCATTTTATTATATATGATAATAAAGATACATCTTTAGCATCGTGTCATGTATTCAGAGGAGACAGACTCAACCTTGACTTTCCTTCCAGCAGCACCTCCTTCCCTGATGACATATTCTCTTTGTTCACATTTTAAGACTGAAGTGCTTAGCTGCAGACACCAGTAGAAGCAGCCTCAATCATAAGGAGAAAGCAATAAACAGGCTCAAAGATTTGGATAGAGAGAAAGAGGCCAAAAGGAAAAAAAAATGTTTTCGTATAGTTGAAAATAATTTTACTGCTTTCTTCTCCTTGAAACTGGATTATCACATTTCAGATGAAACATTTTCAGACCCATTTCTCATGGTGTTTTTCTGTATTCCGGCCAGGAAATATTCCTCAACTTTAAGGTAAAGTCTTGGAGGCAATATGTATCTCATGCAATGCAAGTTAATTTATCCTTTTCTCTGGTTCCTGAAGCTCAGGTTTGTCAAAGGGGAGAAAAAACAGTATCCCAAACTAAATCTGGAAGCCCAGTATTTTGGTTTTCATAAGCTTGACTGTCCGTCAAAAGAAAGCTCAAAAGACCTCCTCAAGCAAAGTCTAGCTTTAAAAATGTGAGTGGTCCCACTGAGTTCAGCAGAAGTCCCACAAGCTTCATCAGCAGCTTCTGTGAGTTCTGGGATTAAGGCCTTCACGTGCTTACTGTGTTACAGACTTCAATGCCTCAACATGCTCCTGGAAGTTATGAATAGCACTGTTTTCAAGCAGAGACACGAGGAATAAGTAACTGGCCAGACCTGTCATGGAGAAACACAATGGTCTCAAAGTCAGTGGTGCTGCACAGACTCATCAGACTTTCCCAGGTGAGGGTTGTTCAGCACATGCACAACAATGAATTAGCTCTTAGGTCTAAAAAATGCAGTGTTCTTACAAAAAAAATAAAAAGAAAGAAACAAAATCTCAGGATTTCTGAAAGTTTGTCAAAGCCTGCAGGACTGTTGGGGTGCAAGATTGTAGTGGCCACACTGTGTGGCTTTGCTGATGTTCCCTGGATGCCGTGATGAGAGCTGGTTTGGTGCTAGAGGGAGAGCACAGCATGGAAATTACGGCAATCTAACCCGTATCCGCCTGGAAATACATGAAGGGGTTGCCCTGAGCTGAGTGCCTGCCTTGCTGCCTGCCCCACAGACTTCTCCTGCTACAGGCAGAACTGAGCAGGTTGAGCAGAGGAGGCAGCAACCTGTGCAACAATACCCACTGCCAGCCTACATCTCTTGGAGCAGGAGCAGGGAGCCCTGATATACTGCTTTCCCTGCAGGCCATGTCCCAGTCTCACCTTCTTCCTCTCCTAAGAGGTCTGGCTTACTAGTCCCCAGGAAGAGATGGTGCTGATCAAAGGTGTGGGAGATGGGAAAAGCAGTGCCTTTTTGCATATTCAGCTCTCTGAGCATGTCAAATTCCTTCCAGCACCCCTTCACTACAATGGTCCCCCTGAAACACCTTGCACACATGTGCCTTTCCCACAATTTCTCTGACCCCCTTTTGCCCCAGGCATCACCAGACAGAGTCCACTGACTCTGCTCCAGGTCTTCTACTACCCTTTCCATTATTCCTAGTCTTCACTGTTTCATTTTAGCACTGTCATCACACTGCATTTTATTACTCTTTGAAGAGCTGTGTCTGGTTAGGTAAAATCAGTTATTTGCACTGCCTGAGAAGAAATACTATGCAAATAATTAGTTCTTCACAATTTTCAACTCAGATGATTCTGCTCTGAGTTTAGGGCTCAGTACTCAGTGTGGTCCTCAGTCAAAAGCAATTTCTGCTTCAGACTGGAAAGTGAAAATTCAGTACAGCCTCCACATGAACCTATAAATCAGCCCAGGTTTAGAGAGGAGCCTTATGGACCATTAAATCCACCAGGCTGCTGATCTAGATAAATGTATAATTTTATATCATTTTCAAACAAGATGAGGTTGGTCTGTTTTGCCTATGATCCTCTTACACAGCTTCAGCAGTAACATAAAGCCCCAAACTCATGAAAGCTGTCACCAAAGGAATGGCCTTATGCCAGCTTATACCATCTGAGCTGAGCTCTGTCCAGTACATATAATAGCAATTAGAGTGCGGAGTGCACTGTACATCTGACAAACTGAGCCATGGCATAATCAATAAACTTAATTACCTATCGCAGCCTGCTCACAGAGTATACAATTTTAATTCAATTATAACTCCCAAAAAAATGATACATAGCAGAGCAGATATATTTATCACTGAAGTCTAGATCAGCTGTGCGTGTCAAGGCTGACACTTAAAAATGAAGACATTTATAGTTTCTGGAGCCCAAAGAAACCCGCATAAAAAAGCACATTCTTTTCTTCTCAAAATAACTAAAAATGATATGTCACTGATGGAGAATTTTTTGTCCAGAAAATGAGTCCAGAACCACAGTAAGCAGCACATTGCCTCCCCAGAGCCCTGAGCATAAAAATTAGAGAGGGGAGGAATTGTAGGATCATCTCCAATGAAGCAGCCAACAGACTCCTCTCTGCCTCCACTGCCCTGGCATCCAAGATGCAGCAAGTCAGGAAATCCAATGGGGCCAGAAACAGTTCCCAGCCTGCCTAGCACAATGTTAAAACTAAGAGACCTTGGTCACAGCTAAACCAAGAGCAAAAACTTTCCAAGTGTTCTCATATGAGTGTTTCTGAGTTTCATCTTTAGGGACCTCATTCATCTATAAATCTTCTCCTGCAGATAAGAAAGTTTCCACAACTGTCCCAGTTTTTAATGTTTGTGTAGCCTTTTCTGTGAGGTGTGATCTGGGCAGTCCTTTCTCTTTTCTTTCCCTGTCTTTCTCTCATCAACATCAGCAAGAGCTTTTGCCACCTTCCACATGACTCGGGATGTGAGCAAGGGGGCTGGGGTAGGTACTCTTGCTCCAAATATGCCTTTCCTACGACAAATACACCAGGATGTTACACCCTGAGGAGTTAAAAATGACTAGGTGGCAAGAAGTGTCAAGCTAATATCAGAAAAATTAATCAGGACCAACAGCCAGGGGATTTGCTGCACAACTTAAAACCAGTGGGGTATCCTGGTCACCAAAGCAAATCCTTTGGTATTGTAGGCACTATGTCCCGTTATCATAATTGCAAATGTATTCATGACCTGTTCATACCCTTTTGTTCTTGTGCAAGTGCTGTCCTTCAGCATAACAGCTGTTTTCCTTCCCTGGTGTCTACCCCCAATATGTTTATAGGCAGCAATCAGATCCTTTGTTTTGCCAGATTTAACAGGGCAAGATCATCCTCCTTCTTCTAAGCGAGGCTGCCTGTTTCCTGTATCATGTTCCTGGATCTGTTTCAATTGATGTTGTCTTTTGTGGATGTGGGATACCAGGCTGGCATGGATGGATTGAGGTCTGCCTTCTACACCAGTGTGAATCTTTCCCTTTCTCTTGCATGGATTACCTGGTGTTTGAATTACTTTGACTGTTTTTTGCCACGGAAGTAGGTGGTTACCGTCACCATTAAGCCCAGTTTGACAGAAATCAGCCCATGCCATGTCTCAAGGCACTTTCCATCCCAATCCCTGCTTAGGTCCTTTCAAAAGCTGTTTGTCCGAGGTTTAGTCTTGCAAGGATGAGCTAATTCCCAAATTAAAAATGTCACCTTGCTTCTTGCTTCACCCTTAGGCAAAGCTTTTTTCAAAATCCATTTTGGATCTCTAGCCTGGAATCGGATATCATTTGTTGGTCTCAGTTTTTGCTGTCTAGTGCCAGTGACAGCAATGTTGGATGCACAGAAGCTTCCAGCTGCCCTGGAAGGAGCCATGGCTGCCCCACGCCAGAGGGAATCCAGCAGGGCCTCTCTGACTGGCATCGTCTTTTGCTCCTAGTGTCTTAAACCAAAGCCAATCTTCATCCATGTTCTGCTCCCATAGGCTTGGTAAGGCTCATGCAACCATATTCCTGTGTCTCTCCCTGTGGAAAAACTGCCTTTTCTGCATGGGACACATGTATCTTGTTTCTTCCTGGTTCCACTTTTGATTTGGCTGTGGGAATAGAGGAAGCTGAGCAGCTGTTTCAGCTGCAGGCCCCTGGGTAGGACTTCTGGGAAACTCTGTCCACTGTGCCAGGAGGTGGGACAGCCAAAGGGCCCCTGAGAAAACAAAGCTGAAAGAGGCTTGTTCCCTACAGTCTCCACCTCTTCGAGACAGAGGTGGCAAACACCTGCCCTCTCAACTCACTGTGTAATTTGGTTTATTTGCCTTTATAAATTCTCTTTCATCAAGGAAAAAGGCTGTACTCCTGCTATGTATCAGCTGTGAATAAGGCTATCAAGATAGTCTGTAGGATTAAAACAAACCACCAGGGCAAGACATAATTTTCTCCTTCCCCATTCTGTTGATTTTGAGATGTAAAGAGGTGTGAAAGCTACAGATTGTCTTATCTTCACTCGGATGAAGCCCTCAGCTGCACTAGACATCATGGCTGGTGCAAGCAAATGGCACACCTTTCTTTCCCTTGCAAATCTCAATATTCTGTGATTCTGTGAAATCCTCTGCTTCTGCAGAATCTGAACAGTTATTAAAAAAAAAAAAAAAAAGAAAAAAAAAAAGAGTTTACAGCCTTTTTGATTACAAATTAACCCCCAAATGTGAGCAGAGCGTAACTGATGCTGTGCAGGCTTCCTGCCGTTCCTGGCTGCCTGAAACAACGGCTTGGACTTGCACAAAACCCGCTGCCCTTGTCAAGGCACCAGCAGTGCTATCAGGAATGCTCAGTGATAACCCTGAGCCTGCCACCATTACAGTTTCATGTTATCAGGAGGGGTGTGAGTTGAAGAGAAGTCAGAGTCCTGTGGCAGAGAGGGAGTCCTTTCAGGGAGGGGGTGCCAAAAGGAAGAAGGAGATTGGGGTAGGTGTCTGAAGGATTGTCATTGCCACCTCCTCTCTTGCGTGGCTCCCTCGGGCCTCTCTCTCTGAAGGGGGTCTCCTGTGGGGTTACACTTGGTCACTGGAGGGGACCTAGGGCTAGCCATCAGTTGCTGTGTGGGAGCCCTGTTACTCTGCCTGTTCCTGCTTCCCATTTCTCTGACACCAGCAGGACATGGCTGTACCTCCAAGGTTAGGACAAAGTCTAGTATTTATAGAATAACCTGCAGACACGGTTCCAAAGACGATCTGAAAGTGCTCCTGGTGGCTCAGGCTTAGGGTCCTCCCCATTCTTTGTTACTCAGAACAAATATGCTGGGTGCAGACTAAGATCTGGAGATGGTCATGGCCCTTTTTAGATCCTCTAGGAAGAGTTAAAGACAGAGCTAACAGGGGAACCCAGAGAAGGGCTCCACATTACCATTTCTTTCATTTGTTCATCTTTCACCTGTGGCAAGTAGTAAGGAAGGAGATGGAATCAGGGGAAAGATCTCACTGGTGGGAGTTGAAGCATGGGTGTGTAAGTCTTTCTCAGCACCACATGCTGTCCCAAGAGAGCTACAAGGAAAGGAAATGAAAGGTGCAAGAAGTACTTTGAGCAGTCTGTAGGAATTGGAGGAAAGCTGGGAAAAGGGATATCATTACTCATACGTTTGGAAAGATTTTGTGCTTGGACAGGAGCAGAAAGACTTTTAAGTAGAGAATTAGAGGAGATGATAGTCTAGGAAATGCATTTTGTTCAGAAAGATTTTGGATAGCAGGTTATATGGCAGAGAGGCTGAAGAATAAAAGAGCAGTGGTGTGGAGCCTGGGATGGTTACTCTGTGATGCCCTCAAAACTAGAAGTCGCTGGAGGTGTGCCTCAGCCAATTTTGAGCATGAAGATTCGAAAGATGTCCAGTTGCAGAAAAGAAATGTGTTGGATGTGTGAGGGGAGAGAGAAGAGTCAGATGTACCCAGAGGCTACCAATCTGACAGTAGATGAAATGGCTGGGAGATATTAGCCAAGTTTAAAAGAAGTGATGTGAAGCAACCTGCAAATAAAACTAACCTGGCACTTCTGCTCTCGGATACAATGATATATTCATGGTGATTATGGTGGATGAGCAATGAATGTTCAGTTTTTGTATTTTCTCTCTTGACATCTATTCTGATTCGCAAATGATAGACCAACACTCTACTGATTAGAGGATTATATGACTACCTTTCAGGAGGCAAAGAGAAATCTGTGGTTTTTTTCTGCTTGAGGTGGGAGAAAAGTCATCAGCACTGAAGATTTGGCATCAGGGCTCTAGTTTATTTTCAGCTGAACATTGAGAATTCTGTGCAATCTCAGCACAGTCCATCGCATTCAGATTTTTTCATGTTAGACTTAGCAAGTTTCATGGCACTGATGGAATGGAGGAGAATGCGGGAATTATTAATGTCAGCAGGATTATGTAGTGCTTGTTACCTACCTTCTGGGAATAACAGGAAACATTGCTGACATGTAGTACCATTTTATTTATTTTTCACTACTCAGTCTGTTTCCAAATTGCATGAATCTCACTTGCTAAGGCTGAGATGGGAGGCAGGATGATCTAGGGAGTGAAGGGGAGGAATCTTTGTGTAGATATTCTGTGTAAGATGTACCTCATTGTGATGTTCTCTGTGAGTTCTCATCCCAGGTGGGACTAGCACCTGCTGCTTCATTTGATATATCTGCATCATGTTGCAGAAGGACGTGCATCATTTTGAAATCCCCTGAAAGTCCTGAGGATAGCTTTATCCCTGCCCCGGCCCCTGCATGGCCATTACATAGTAATTTTCCTTTTACTTTTCCATAAAATTACTCTCAATAACATTTTGAGTATCACAGCTGTGCTGTGGGGCTAAACTCAATAATATTGGGAGTACATGCTGGGACCATATGACATAAAATACTCCTGGATGTGCCATGGGCATTGGACCATCAGACAGAAAAGTCGCGGCTCCTGGGTAACACCTACAGTCCCAAAGGAGTGGTGTGAAGGAACTAGGGACAAGTGAAAATGTCCATGTGGGAATGTAAGACAGGGACTGGGGGGCAGAGCAGAAGGGGGAGCTGTCATCCTTCCCAGTCCTTCTGACAAATCGGTGCCAGATATTCAACTCCTTCACAAACCCAGTGTGGTGATCAGGGTTTGTGCCGTTCCTGGAGAACTAAATGTTCCAGGTAAGTGCTATTATTAGGTGTCCTGCAAGCAGAGGAGCAGAACAAGCAAGCAGCCAGCTTTGTAACTTACGGATACTGAATTTAAAAAGTCAGGAAGGACAGAAATGAGAGAGACTGGGAAAAGGCAACGTTCTTTCTGCAAATGCAGAAGCTGCCCTGACAAAGACACGCATATAAAGTTGGGGGAGACACAGGGTGGTAGCAAGGATTGAGCTTCAGCTTAAGCGATCTGACTTCTGGACCTGCAGAGAGAAGCACTGCAGAAAAAAAAATGCCTTGGGATGCTATAGGGCTGTGTCTTTTCCGCATGGGGAAAGAGTCACACCTAGGAAATCAGAAAAGATGCATGAGCAGCAGTGTACAGGGAGGATTTCTTTGCTGTTTCTTCTAACATAGGGCTGGTGTTTCCCCTGAAACAGGCCGGCAGTGATCTAATTCTCACTGTGCATGGGTGGTTTTTTCATCCAGTGCATCATTAACACACTGAACAGACTTTAATGGCCATCATATTTAATATGTGATGATCCAGGTACAATCTGCTGTGGAAGCAGATGAGGCAGTTTCTTGGAGACTGTTTCCAGCCTTTGTTCTCTCTGAGTTTGCTCTGTTTTATATTTGTGTTCATCCCAAGTGTGTCAGCATGAGAACAGAGGAGGATGGTGAAGCAGAGCAAGCAATTCTGCTGAGCCTTTGAGACTGATGCTCGTGCCATGTTTTGGAGCAGCTCCTCTGATGTCCTATACTCATTTCAGAGGCTGACAGAGCTGAACCTAACCAAGAGCCAGCCCTTCCCATGCTGCCTGTCCATCCTCAGCACATGTCTCTGCTGAGAAACTGGCCTCTGGCTGGACCATTTGGGGTCAAACTAAGCAAAGTTGCTTGGGAAAAATCAGACCAAATTAAAGTTCTAGACATCCTCTGCCTGATGTCTCCCTTGTGTGCAGCAGCAAGCTCAGTTCTAAGTTTGGTCCTGAGTGGTGCCTCGATATCCTCTAGACCCTGAGCTGACTGACAGAGAACACAGCTACCGTGTAAGCCGCTGGTTAATCGAGGGTTACAATTTGGCCCTGGAGGCAAACAGCCTGGCAGATGTGCTGCCAACAGGGATAGCACAAAAGGACCTGGAGAAATGAAAGAAAAGATCCCATTCCCCCAGCAAGCCTTACAGCAGCTGCTGGCTGCTCAGCTGCTGCCCAGGCAGCAGGCAGCAAGCCTGCAGGAGCTGAGGATAAGGAGGGGAGGCTCTGGGGATGGCTCACATGGCTCAGGAGCATGGAGTCCAGCATGCAGGGCTGCTCTGGCTTGCATGTGAAAGCAGGACTGGGGAGCAGAGGTGTGAGGCTGCTGTGTGACTTATGAGCTCACCTGCTGGCCCAACAGCGCTGCTGACTGCCTGGCTGGTGCCAACCGCAGGGAGCCTGGCCTTGGCACCTCCCTATGCTGGGGTCAGGGGGTATCCCAATGAGCTGTTGTAGGAGCACAGAGCAAAGTAAAAACAGCTCTTTCCCATCTATAACCTTAAAGCACAATACTCCCTGGTCCCCACGCTGAGGGCTGTGCACACACAGACCCAAAGCAGAGTCCCTGCACCGGAAAGCAGAGATCCCTATCTTCTTCCTGCTCTCACAAAGCTTCCCTGGTGACTGACTAAGCCTAATGGCATGAGCAATAATTGCTACTGCCTAATCAGGAAGGTTTTAGGAAAAATTCTGTCTAATGAGAATCCATTTTGCATGTAGCAGGTAATTAAAGGATGCTTGAACAGAAAAAAGAGATATGAGCCTCTGAACTTGGCTTTCTGGAGACACAGCACAAAACAAAGGCATGTATTGTGCCAGCTGTTTCCACCAGAACCTGGAGGGATGAAAAATGAGCCCCTTCACAACCCATGCCACTGCACCTTCCTGAGATGGTGATCTCTGTGTGAGAGTGCTCACGTTTGTGTGTGCAGCTGCATCAGAGAACTACACCAGAGATCAGCAGGAAACCTCATGCCTCACTTGGCATGGAGCAGCAAAAGGCTGTGCAGTGACCAGAAAAACTTGCAGCCCACTATTTGCATCCTCCAAGGATCCCTGCATGAATCCTAGAGGGATGAAATAACTGGGAATTGAGGGATTATCTCACACACAGGACGAAAGGGAGGGAAAAAAGAAGCCATTTTCAATTTTATTATCCTTAATATCCCATTCATTGTTGTGCCTTCCTATGCCTCCTCAGTTGTTTTTCGGTTTTGTTTTTTTTTTTTTCTCATTTTCTCCCCAGTGTAGAATGTGGGATTGGTGAAGCTATGTTCTGACTTTGAGAGAGGAAGGCAAACTGGCTGTGGCACAGGTCTCTAATCCTTTTGTGCACAACACAGCACTTCTGAAGAAAAAGTAGAAAGAATGCTCTTCCTCACCAACACCAACAGTGGTAGCTGCTGACAGAGGAAGAGGAAAACTTCAGGAAAGGCAGTGGCTTAAATGATGCATACAAAAAAATTCAGATTCAGATTATACTTGTCTTTGAAGCCCCCTCATCATCTCTGATACTGTCCTTCTAAGCCTTCCATATCTCTGGAGACAACATTTTAAACCCCCAAAAATAGACATGGGAATGAGGAATGGCTGAAATCATTTCAATTCCCCTCAGCTCACGCTCCTCAGAATCCCAGAGGCTTCCACCCCTCAGCAGCAAATATCTCTGGAAGGCAGCTCATACCAGCTATCTTAGGTGTTTGTAGCTCAGGGAGATGGCCAAGATGACCAAGACTTCTGAAAGCGACTGCTTCTCTCTGCCAGCATGATGGGGGGAACAAGAATGACCAGTTTAGATCAGACACCAAGAGAGAGATTGATCTTGCCAAACTTTAAAAGCCTATATCAGAATGATAACAGTCTGGATTCTCTTTATAGTTGATGGAGAAAAAGCCACTTCTACATGTGATTTGCTGGATCTTTTTTAGACATATTTTTTAGGATGAGATGTGCTTACGCATCAGAAGTGCCTGTTTCTCTTCATTGCCTGTAAAGGAGTCAGTATGACTCGCTCAGCTGTTGACGTTTTCACTGTAGGAATCTAAATTTGGGCAGATGAATACCATTTCCAACTTTCAGTCTGCTGAAGTTAGGTAACATGAATTCTACTGTGGGCAAGTGCTAAATATTTGAACAGATGCTATTTTTTAATTCACCCTCTCCTTGCAAGACAACCACATCAGTAGGGTTATCTGTGGGAAGAGGAAACAGCGTGTGTCATTAAAACCAGAAGACATCCAAATTCTGTACTTTTTTTCTGGCACAGATTACCATGTGAGCTGCAGCAGATTCCTTAATCCCTCTGCTTTTTAAGCTTCACCACTATTCAATTTTCAAACGTTACCTTACAATTTAATTCCTGAATGTGCAAACAATACTTTTTAGCACTTCACTGTTCTTGTTTTTCCTCATAACACTTTTATGTGAAATGTAATCTTGCGTCCATATCCATTACATTTTGAATGTTTTGCCTTTCCCACCCTCCTCTGGGAAGTGCTATGCATTTCTTTCATAAATCTGAACTCTCAAGCCTGAAGAATGGCACTAGTATTCAATATCAGAGCATCACTTCTTCACATTTGCTGGCTCTGAGAGGAGTATTTAATATTTTCTCTCCCTTCTAGTTTTCTTACTTTTCTTGAGTCTTCAGTTCTTCGATGATGTGTAGGCCAGTATGTTCTGTTCCAGAAGAGGACTTGGGAACAAATGCCTGCCAGAGAAAAGGCTTTTATAATCTATTGTGTGGGGGCCATTGTGCTAGTTTGATACCTATTTCTGCCTGGCTCACAGATTCATCTAGGAAAGGTTCTTTCTCTTTGGAAACTTGGGAGAGAACCATGGAGGGCAACTACTTCTTTCATAGATACAAACACTCACTCCTTACCCTGCATGGGAAAAACATGACAAAAATTGTTGATGCTAAACATTGATTTAAAAAATTGATGAATGAGGCTTAAAACCCACCAGAAAAAAAAATGCTTGTCACAAAATTCAGATCATTCTGTCTAAGAGCCTATAATTTTCAAAGGGGGGCAAGCATCACTGCAAGCAGCAGCAGGATGTTCACCACCTCTGAACAAAGGAGAGGGGAAGCACTAGCAGTTCCCCAAGGAGCTCACAACTCTCAGTGCAGCCCAAGGAACAGCGGTGGCAGTCGCACAGCTGGGAAGGAGCATGAAGGGTAAGCACTGAGGTGTCTTGCTGAGGTCACAGCTGAATGGCTGGAGAGCAACTGAAGAGCTCAGGACAGCCTTTGAATGAACAGGAGTATTTTTCTAAAGAATGCACATGAAAGCCACAAACATGGTGAAAGTGTAGAACATGCACCCACAAGGACTAAATTTAAAAGATGTGCTTAGCAGGGAACACATGCATAGCATATGGATGCAGCTGATGGAAGAGTTGTTGGACTCCGTTCAAGATACCACTCACATAGCAGATGAACCATAAATTTAAGCTACACATGTCACATCCTTACCACTAAGGTTCCCTTTAGTCATGTGTGAATGCAGCTTAGCTGTTGGATCCTGGCTTGTGAGCTAACTTAGTCTCTCTCTGAGCGCAGTGACAGTTTTGGGCAGGACACAGAATGCAGAGGGATCCTCAGCTGCTCGTTACCTTCGGTGAGTTATTAGCCCGTGGGCTTTTTGCAGCCCTAACCTTGGCATTTGTTAGTCCTGGCACCCGCTGCCTAATGGATGTTTCATGCTGTCCTTCAGCTCCTCAGCTGTTTGCTGACTGACAGGCCAGCTTCTTTAACATTTGCCTTGATACATTTTCTGATATTAAGTTAAGCTCCTTGAGCTGATTAAAAGCCTTCCAAGATTATATCATTGCCAAGTCTCCTATGAACATACACAAAGACAATCATAAATAATAAAACCTTGGATTTCCCCAGCAAGGGTGCAAATATCTAAGTCTCTGTCCTCTGGCCGATTTTCTGTGTTACTGAGCCAATTAATGTTTCTGATAAGTACGTTAAGAATGCCAGGTTATTATTCTTCAGCAATTACTTTCTGCTTTCAAAATCTTTTAATACAAAATACAGTATACTGATGAAACTGGTAAAAAAGGTAAATATTTACAGAACAAAAGTCAGACCTTCTTCCACTTCCATGCAGCACTGCAGTTTTAAGAGATTCCTTGCAGCTGCTTGCAAGCAATTAAAGTTTCAGATTTGCACTATACTTCTGGAACCTAATTTTATAAGCAGCTGCCGACAGTCCATTAATTTGAATCCAAAATGCCCTCTGAGTTAGACTAGTGCTAAAGAAAGAATTAGTTTCCATTCCAAAATGGGCTTTATCACACATTCCTGCCGCACCTTTTGCATATCTGTTTGACTCAAGGCAATAGCAGTGTAGTATTTAAGTGCCAGTTATATTTTGGTAATATGCACAATATTTTAACAGGGAGAGGAGGACTAAAAAACCTTAAACCTTGTTAGAATAAGAAAGAAAAACAGACTTAAGCATTCATTGGAAAGATTTTTAGGGAAATCTTGCATATCTCTTGTTAGGGAGGCTTTTTAACATTATGACTAACACTCAGATTTTGTGGATGTACAAAACCAGAACTAATTTTTTTTTCTCTAGTGGGTCTAAATGAAAGAAAAAAAATCAAGTATGTTCCTCTTTCTTAAAAGTCAGGTTTCAGCAGAATACTGATGTTTGTCACCAATGAATCTATATTTTGGTAGCAGCCGGTGATGCCACACTGTGATGGCAGTTTCTTTCAGATTTGAGGCTGTATGGTGGAAACACAGATGCAGAGGCATCTGTGATATGATTTAAAGGATAACCTGCTGTTGGTGATGGTGTATCTGGTGCAGGATTTGGAGGTTTCTTTGGTGGCAGGTTTTGTTGCTGATCTTACTGTTAATGACTCATGGGAAAGAGGTAATGGAGAGAAATGGCATGAATGTGAAAGTAAGCTGGAATGGAAAACATAGGAAAAGAAACTATCACCGAGCCAACTAGCGACAGAGGTGCTTTGTGTCTTTTAAAGATATTATGCATAGGTAAATATTAGTACATCTGTGAATATGGAGCTTTTCCCAAAATCCAAAATGCAACATGGGAAAAAGATGGATCTTTTAGGTAGAACAGTGGACTGATGGGCAGAATAGGCTGGGGCCATTCTGCAAGACATGGCATAGTCAGTGGCATAATTTATTAATAGAAAAGGTGAAGTTAAGAAATTAAAGGCCCTAAATACAGAAGTGAAAGATTTTGACCAAATCATGAAGAGCAGTGGATTGTGGACAGAAATAAATCTGAAAGATGACCTGAACAAGAAATGTTTTAAATTACTTTCAGGGAGCTAGAACTGCCAAAACAAAAGGCAATGAGAAAGTAAGTGTTGATGGAAAAAGAAATCGAGCTTCTGGAAAAGTAAGGTAATAATGAAAATGCCAAAATCTGGAGGTGATGCGGGAAGGCTGAACCGGAGATAACACGTAGAACAAAAGGAAATGGCCTCAAGTTTCCCAGGGGAGTTTTGGACTGGATATTAAGAAAATATTATTCACAGAAAGGGTTGTCAAAAGCTGTAGCAGGCTGCTCAGCGAGGTGGTTGAGTCACTGTCCCCAGAGGTATTTAAAAGACACATAGATGTTTTAGGGACATGGTTTAGTGGTGGACTTGGCAGTGCTGGGCTAATGGTTGGATTAAACGACCTAAAAGGTCTTTTCCATCCTATAGGATTCTATGATTTGGGATACTGGAAAAATTTGGGAAGAGGG
The DNA here is from genome assembly GCA_013398015.1 of Oreocharis arfaki. Lineage (NCBI taxonomy): Eukaryota > Metazoa > Chordata > Aves > Passeriformes > Paramythiidae > Oreocharis > Oreocharis arfaki. The sequence continues at coordinate 264,890 of VZRR01007580.1, forward strand.
CAGATACTGATGTAGAGGAAAAACAAGCATCAGTTTAGCAATCCTGAGTTTAAGATTAGAGCTGTGCAATAAATAAGTCAGAAAGAAAATTAAAGGTGTGGTTTTCATCAGATGTCTGGATTTGCAAAGCACTCCTGAAATTTCTCATCCCAAAGTAGCTAAAGATGTGCAAGACTTGAGACAGTAGGAGATGGGCCAGAAAGTCAGGTCCTTGTTGGACCCATGCAAACCACTAGAAGTTCTGAAGAGCACCACAACAGAGCGAAGGAAAGCTGAAAACCAGTAAGGGAATGTGTTGCAAAACCATCAGAGTGAACAGGGCTTTAAGAACAAATGGCAGTGAAGTTTGAAAAGCAAAGGGGCAGAAGACGTAGTGATATGCTAAGGTGTTGAATTAGTCTGCCTCTAGCTAGTCACAAAGCTTGTTCGTGCATCGTATGTACAAAAAGTCTGTACCTCACTACATTTTATTTTACTTTATTTTTAATTAAATTTGACCAAGATGTACTGATGCCTTGGGTCTTAACTTTTATATTTTTCAAATCCTGTACTGCCTAGTGTGTAACTGTGAAGTTTTTTGTAGCCTCTTAGCTCCCGTTCTCTTATGCCAGATAGACATAACAAACCCTCTCCAGGCCTGCTCTCCAAGGACACCTAGATTGTCCTAGGCTCAAAATGTATAAATCAACATCTTGGGAAGGGGGGTAAGCTTGGAGAAATTACATCATTAACTGAAGCTTTAACTGGAGAATTAATCCTGATATGCAAATGAACCAAACCTATAAAAGTGTGAAGAACTCGTGACTCGTTGTCCATCTTGGGGTCCATCCTGGATGTAGCCTTTGGCTCCCCAAGGTGTACCTTTGAAGGCCTTTCAAATAAATATCCACCTTTATTCCCTTATTCCTGTCCAGTCTCTGTTTCTTGGTAGCCACTCAAGGCATCATACCTATTTAATATTCATAATGTTTCTATCTGCCTAGAACTTTAAACTTGCAAGCCCTTAAAAAGAAGAAAACATCTTGTATTAAATTTTCCAAACAGCCAAAATGCTGCTGCTCTTTTTTTTTTTACCCTGTAGTTTAAATTTAAATTTATGTTTCTAAATTTACATATTCAAAAACTTAATCTGAAACCTGTTTGGAATTTGGATGTCTCTTTTTATCACATTTCGTTTAATGCAGCTACTTCTCAAATTGAGGCATCACCCCTGCAGCTACTGGACGTCAAAGGACAGAAAAAAATTGCTTGAAAGAGAAAAACTGAAGCCACATTTCTATTCTGCATTTGAGCTGCTGACATTTTCTAGATAACACCAAGAGATGTCAGAATACTGGCTGTTAATGCAGCCTATGTTTGGAGCCTATTAAGCTGAAATCTGAGAGTGAAGGGAAATGTGAAGACTTCTGGAGGGACTGACATATACCATTACTTGCTATATTTCAATTTTATAGGGAAAAGGAGTTTTTCCCTACTTTTCTTTCCCAAGAGTTACACTTAAAATGTGGCAGGTCAGCGAGAGCCTGTAATTTCACTCTAATTCCTCTGTATATTCAAAGGTTACATAATACAGCCCTTGCCCTTCTGATGAAGAAAGCCTGGGAGGAACTCCCACCAGAAGCCTCTTACTCTCTTATTACTGTCAGAGGCCACCACTAACCTGTCTTCTCCTCTGACGCCGGTAATTCTGCCTCTTTAATGCCCCCATATTATGTTGCTCAAGGTCCAGACTGTCTGTTCTTGTTGTTAAAGATGTAGTTCCATCGAGTTCTTTGGAGTTACACTGGTGTAAAGGCATCTGGAAAGAGAAGCGGGGCTCTGAGTGTCTTGTTCAGGTCTCTTGCATGCCACGTAATGCAACCAGAATGGTCTTGAGCTTGCCTCCTAAGCACTCTCTCGTCTTCTTCTGCAGTGGTAAGTGTAGGGAGGAAATTGGTTTCCTGTCAGCTGAATTCTCCCTGGAGCTCCTTGGCAGGCACGGGAAGTCTGTCAGAGCACCCCTCCAGAGACCACATTCCTGTCCCTCAGTCCTTGCTCCAGCTCCTCTGTCCCATGCCCAGGAAGGGATGTCTCAGCACAGACCTTTGCCACATCCATTGCATATGGCAGCGAGCCTGCGACATGCTAACAAAAAGCATGAAGAATTGAAGAGACCAGCTACTTACTTCCAGAGCCAAGCTGCTCTTCTACAAAGCCAGTCTATCATGCTTTGCCACACTGACAGCCTTGGGAAGGTGTCAAAGGGCTGAGTAGGGTGCATAGGGCTGGGCAGAGCTGCGCCTGGACTGACAGGCCCAGATGGATTCTGTCCAGCCCTGTCTGGGCTGTCTCTGCCTGCCTGCTAATCTTCATCTTAGGTTAACCGACAGCTGGTGGCGTTTAATCAGAGGCACCATTCCTGTAGGCCCTCTGCACTAATGAGACTCCTGAACTGTGTTGTGCTGGATAATGCAGATCTATCAGTTGCTTCCTTCAGTTGCTCCCAGAGCCTTTTGTTTCCGCCGGTTTATAGATTTTCCTAAATATTGTTTCTGACTTCAAAGATATGTAAAAGCATTTGAACATCCATCATATCTGAGCGAGAAATATTACAGAACAGCTTGTCTTCCTGAGTAGCAGCTGGCCAGAGATCTTCTACTGAAGCTCCTGCCTCAGTGTACGCTACCCTTAGCATTGATATTCTCCACTTACCTTCACCTGCCTGCCCTTCCTCAATAGCACTGCTGTTGCCTGCCTCAAAGGCAGTAAGGGTGTGTGTCTGCCTGACTGAGGTTGCTACAGGGCCACATAGACCCTTTGCCAAGCTATGGGGAACTTAGAGGAAGCAATTTGAGCAAGCAGAGGTGCACCAAGAAATGCACACCTCAGTCTTGAAGGCTGAATCCAAGCAGAAAGAGTCCAAGAAGCTGAAATCCTTTGCATATTCCCATGTTAACAATGTATGAACTAATTTGAAGCTCCTTTCATCAAATTCAGTTTCCCACCGCTGTTCTTCAGGAACTAATTCAACATTTCCTTGGTTTGGATCTTTGTGTTGTGACTTGCAGTGATGAAAGGCACAAGTGGTGGGGCTAGGTAGTGTCTTTACCAGCACCAACCAGTGCTCTCTTTCCCAGCACCATCTCTGTCCCTAGGAAGATCTGAGTGTATTGTAAGTGACTGAAGCCTTACTGCAATAGCTGTAGGCCCCTGACTAGCTAGGCCAACACCAACTTAAAATTCAGCAAAATGTGCTGCTTCAAGGGGAAACCACAAGAGGCTGAATGCTTTTCACCCTAAGCCATAACATTTGGCTCTTCCCAAGACCCAGCAATCATCAGCTGGTACAGGTGACCTAGCCAGGAAAATAAAAGGCCTCATTCTCATCTCAGACTGGAATAACGAAGAAGGTAGTCCACCAAACTTGCTTCACCTAAGAGGCGCAAATGCAATTCAAATGAAATATGACACCCATACAATTTTAGGGTTTTAACTTTTCTCTGAGTTTGAAGGAAAAAGACTGCTTGAAAATCCAGTAGATATGCTAGAAGAAAGAAGAGAAAAATATGTAAACATGCCAACTAGTAATGCAGAAAGAAAAAGTATTGCTCAGAAAAATTAGATGATATAAACCCCTCCAAGTTACCTCCAACCATGCATTCCAGGACATGTTTATGTTATTTTGCTCAGATTCTTTCTTTCTCTTTCTTTCTTTCTTTCTGAAAAGAGAATTTAAAATTAGAATTCTTTCTATTTATTTTTATTCAGATTTATAAATATATATACTAGGAAATATTAATATTTTGTATATGTGGGAGCTGATTTTATTCAGCATTTTCAAAATCCTTAAGTCTGCTGTTTATTTCAATTATTTATCATTTTGCAAAGGGAATGCAGGCACGTGGAGCTCAGAAAAAGATCAAAGTCCAGCTTTCCGCAAGATTACTTTTTCTTCTTAATCCTCAGGGACCTGATTGAATTTTTCTCTGGTTCTTTTTATTTTATATTTCTTCTTCATGTTCTATTTATTTATTTAGATTTATAAATGATACCACCATGCTAAGGGCAACTGTCGTCTCTGAATCATTCCTCTTGTGCCCACGACATTTGTGCAAACTTCATGTCTGCCTGATGCTTTTCAGCTCTTGGCAGTAAACTACTTCAGGCCACTGTATCGTTTAATTTTTTACTCACTTGGCCAAGCATCCTGAAACCAACTGCATAATATTCTATTTGACATTAAGCCTCACACATACTTCACAGTCTCCGAATTCTCTGGGGCAACAGCTGTCTTTTGAAATTATGCGTAGTGGGGCCAGCATAATTGGGCCTCAGGCCTCGAGATGGGTCCCCAAGGCACTGCCACAATGCAGTGTATACTTCTTACAGCCATGGGGGTGGGTGACCAGAATAAGTGCTGAATTCTCTGTCCCTTGGCAACTTTGCTTTCCTGCTGAAACACATGCTACAGCTAAACATGGGTTCAATGCAGGGGTAAGTGATGACATACAAGGGCTCAAGGAGGTCAAAAGAGATGATCCAGTGGTTCCTCCAGCCTTCAATCCATCAGTCTATGAATACTGATAAGAGCAAATTAAAAAGCATCTCTGTGGGAAGGTCTCCATGGCCACTGCTTCAGGAACGCTGTGGGAGTTTTGTTGGAAGGCTTCTTCAGGACTGAGGCCTGGTGTAACTCCACTTTCAATGAACAGGCACAACCTCAGGGAGAATACATCTACCCAGGGCAGTGGAAAAAGGTGTCTCTAGAAAAGTGTCACCTTAACTAAGCTGGAGGTATGACAACTCTACTACTGATTCCAAAGTGGTGGAAGAAATAAATGAATCCAATTCCCCACGCACAGTTTTTAGGAGCAAACAACCAGGAATAGTGAACAGTATGGATCAATTTTGAGTTGTTGACTGACTAGCTGTTGACCCTCCTTTAAATTCTCATCAGTTTTGGAGTTGCTCATTTCTGCTGGCTCTGGGTTAACATTGTAACTCAACATAATCTGCAGCTAAAAGCAAAAAAACCACCATCAGGACATTACATGCAGGTGTGGTTCAGGCAAGACAAGGAGCAGGAATCCTAGACTGCACAGCTATGAAAAGCATGCTAAGTAAGGCAGAGAATATGCAATATCCCCAGACACCCACCAGTAGGTTTTTGAGGCAGAGCTGAACCTCACCTTGTTCAAGCCCAGAAGGAGATTCTCTGTGGAGAGGTGTGAGTCAGTATGTGCCTGGCTGTTAACTTTATGCCCTTGCTATATTTTTGCTGTCCACTGCCAAAAGCAGTGAATTACTTGCAGACATAGAAAAAAGGAGCTGCCTTTTTCAATCACCCTACTTGCTTAAGCAGCAGGCATCAGCAGTAATTGGCAACAAGAGCAAAAAATAAACTTTGAACAACCTCACCCTCCCACCAAATCCCTTCCTAAACATGTATTGTTTTGCAAGAAGATAGTATTTCTAGCAACAACAAAGCAAATAGAGTTCAGTGCTCTGTAAACACGAATGCACATGAGACACACATGTACACGAGCCTTGGAATAAAATTCTTCAAAAAAAGCACTTCTTCTGATGCTTCCCAGAGATAGAGTGAGAAATCATTACTTTTGAGAAATTGTTTTATAATGTAAAAATACTGGAAGTTATAACTATGACTTTCCAGCACAAATTATGTTCAGGCTCTGCTTGAGTCAAAGATGCGGCAGGGAGGGCTAGAAATGTGAAACCAGTGTGTTTTGGCTTTGACTCTCCTCCTAGAACGACGCAGCAACAATTCTTCTTCATTTAGCATGTTTGCATTATTTAGGCACAGAAACATCCCTAGCTCTCTAGCATGAATTCATGAAAAATTATTTGATCTTCACCTCCACATTTCTGCAAGGCCTGACTTTTTTCTCCTGCTGCTGCATGACACTTTGCTGGCTTCTGCCCAGGTTGGTGGTGCCATTGCTCTGGGAAGCCAATAAAGACAAGTCTGGGTGACCTTAAGCCTTCAGAACTCTCACGATACAAGTCAGCTGCTGTCATGGTTTAACCACAGCCAACCACTCAGTACCAGGCAGCCTCTCACTCTTTCCCCACCCCTCCGATGGGAAGGGGAGGACAGTCAGAAAAAAAAAAGGTAAAACTTGTGGGTTGAGATAGAGCAGTTTAATAATTGAAATTAAATAGTAATAATGATTAACAGTGATTAATAATAATAAATAAAATGCAAGTTAATAAAAATAGAGGAATAAACCCCAAGAAAACCAAGAGATGCACAATACAACTGCTCATCACCTGCTGACAGATGCCCAGCCCATCCTGAACAGCGATCAGTAGAACACAGCCAACTCCCTCCAGCTTATGAATTGAACATGATGTTCCATTTTATGGAATATCCCTTTGGCCAGTTTGGGTCAGCTCTCCTGGCCATGCTCCCTCCCAGCTTCTTGTGCACCTGCTTGATGTCAGAGCATGGGAAACTGAGTAGACTTCGACTTAGGGTAAGAACTACTGAGCAACAACATCAGCATGTTATCAACATGATTCTCCTACTAAATCCAAAACACAGCAATGTACTACTCACTAGGAAGAAAATTAACTTTATCCCAGCCGGAACCAGGGCAGCTCCAGACATCTCAGAAGTGCTGGCAAGACTGAATTTTGCTGCAAAAGTGCATCAGTAGAGCCACAGAAGGGTCCTGGAGAGTCATTCTTTTCACTCTGCTATGGCAGGGGTTTCAGGGGAGCAAAGGGTGGATGACAACAATTGCACGGAAAACCTCTGGTCTTTACTACTGCTGTTAAAAGCCATGGCCCCACATGTCCTGATTCGTCCAGCAATAGCCACCAGGCTGGCTCTCCAGGGCACTCACACTGACAAAGGCACTGCAGGAGCCTGAACTCACTCTGGTTTCACCAGCAGTCTGTTGCCATAGGCAACTGCCTATTTTGCCTATACCTAGAGCTGGCCGTGAGCAGTATGCACAGCAGGATTGCTGTGATGAGATTAGCACACTTTATTATACTATCCCTGCTCTTATCACCAACCCCAGCTCTCGCAAATCCAAGATAAGGAAATTTCCCTCATGTACTTACCATGGTCTTGAGCAGGACTTTAGAGAGAAGCGGTGAATGCCACGGTATTCACATTTATATGGGAAAATTTAGGGAATCATTGCTGTTCTTGTTTTCAGGTCCTCTGAACCCTTCAATGTCCCAGTTCTGGTCTGCTTGCTTATCAGTTATCCCAGCTTGAGTAGCTTGGGGGTGTCCTCTGCACACTAAGATAATGTCAATATGGGACCAAGGCATCATAATCCCTTCAACAGTAGCCCATAATATTTTCCTTTCGAAGCCACCCAGGAACAGCCTGCTTCTTAGGCTGGCTTTAACCCGTGTACCACTTCACTTTTGGCAGCTGGGATAGAGTGCTACATCAGGTATGCATACCCATTAACTTAAGGGAGGGTAAAACATGCCTAAATCTCAGTGAAAGCCAGAACAGGACACACTCTCCGGAGAGTCAGACAAGCAACCAAATGTGTCACGTAACACATTACCATCCACCAGCTGAGCAGCTCAACTGCAGGCACAGCAGCATTGCACTACCATGGCCTGCCTTGGGATCACCACGTGGAAATAGAGCTGGCTCTAAATTAGAAGTAGTGAACCTAAACCCTTTCTTATATGTATTTTCCACTCAGGTTCCTGACTCCTCATTGAAATACCCTGTTGATTCTGATATATATCCCACTGAATGTAGCACATGTTGTCAGAGATGCTGCTTTCTAACCAGAGAGGTGTGTAATTCATTTGAAAAAGCCTAGATTTTAGATCCTTCAATTCTTGCATAGCTCCTAAAGTTTGGGCCTCAGATTGGGTTCTGCAGAGAGATATTTATGTAATGTGAAATTCTGTTGCATTAAACAACAAATACAGGCCTATGTTGACCTGACAATGACCTTTTTAATGATAGAAAATCACCAAAAATAAAGGACAATGCAAATGCAGATGATTTTGTTACAGTAGATTTGATCAAACAAAACAGACAATCTAATTAACCAGTGATTAGATTAAGTAGAAGTCTCTGCATTGAGTGATGGATAATTAACTGGAATTGTATTTACTTATTTTTTATTGTACTGCAGAACAAGGCACATCTTTGCCTTTCTTTCCTTTCTCTGCAGTCTTAATTAAACAAAATTATTCTGAATGCCTTACACAACATCTAGGCCTCTAAGTGAAGATGGTAAGCTGGAAAGGGAAAACCAGCCCTATACGAAGATTTAGTTGTCGATCAATACTGTTTGGATAAATCTCATTCAAAGGAACAGTTACAACCCTGGCTTTTCAGAGCTGCTTGGCATTTACAGCTCCAGCTGAGTGAAATGTGAGCTGCAGGTGTTCAGCCCTTTGGAGAGCCGTGCCCTTATTGTTCAAACGTAATTTATGCTCGAGAACAAGCAAACAAACATTCAAGGCAACTCCTAAATTCTGCACCTGAGTCAATTCAAGACTTATTTTTATCAAGGCAAATGCACAGAAGGCAATGGTGCACAGCTGATCAACATCTATAACAGAAATGGATCTTGTGCTTTGAAATCCTTATCAGAAATGGTTGTGGTGACTTTTAAGTGTAGGCTTTGTGAGAGACAATCTTTCAAGGTTATTTAATTTGATCCTTTTAAGAACTGTGATCTGGAAGATTGGTTTGGCTGCCCATCACTACTAAGAAAACCCTCTATTACTGAAGAAGCCCTTTTGATAACACAGCTTGTCGAATATTAGAAGTAATTTTAATTTGTCAAGTATTTTATTAATTGTGTATTTGCCAGAGTCTCTGTGGCATCCTATAAAAATTGTCATAGCAGGCATTCATTAGATTCACCACAAACAAGGGTTACATATTCCCTCATTCTTTTGTTCCAAACATGTAACAGTTAATTTGATGAAATATCTGCTGGCAAAATTTCTCTCCTAACTGTGGGACTACTGTCTGTCTGTCTGTCTGGACACTCTTACTGCTCTCATTGCCATGGCACCTCAGTGCATCCAGACCCAAGGATATCTGAGGAGGAGTTAATAAGCATTGTCTTTTGCTAGGTCTCTTCAGAGGATGCTTCTGCCAAACTGCAGGGGACAGCAGACGAGAGCAGACGAAACCAGCATGATTCCTCAATGCGATGAGCTGCCTGATGGGAAAAGCCAGTAGGACAGTGTGGAAGCTCTGGCATCTCTTTAGCAGTGCCTTGCAGACAGCCTCTGGCCAGGTGGCAGGGCATTCGCATGTTGGCTTATATTATGCAGGCATTTTTCTCACTTGAGTGCGGAGACAAGCAAAGCTAGAACTACTGCAAGCTCTGTGCTAGCGAGGATGCCAAGGAACACCATGTGGAGGCGGGTGAATTCTGGATGAGAGAGTGGGTAAACAGAAAGTCTGAAGCGCCAGGGGTAGCCTAGGGGCATTCCCTTAGGGAACAAACAGCAACTGAGATAGAAAGCAAGGCCTCACTACAGCAACCAGCTTCTGGGACTGATCTAGGGTATCAGCTAGACTTTTATCAAAAAGGCCTGGTTGAACAGGTGATGCATGTACCTGCAGCTGATGTATTTTAAGTCTACAGTTTTGGTCCTGAAATGCCAGCCCAGGGATTCACCTATTTAGTTGTAAAACCTGGGATCACTTTTATGGTGTATACTTTATTTTCGCTGGCACTGAGTACAAGCCAGCAACAGATAAAATCACATCTTCTTGATGCTCAGGGCTTGGGTCTTGATCCCCATGATGTTATTAAGAAAACTACTGTCTTTCGTATAAGTAAGCTTTTAACTAATTCAACCTGTATTCAGTCTTTATTTACATCTGAACAACCACTCTGACCAAAAAGGACTGTGACAGTGAGAGCAAAATGTGACCTCTGGTTTGTACTGTTTCATCAGTGATTCTCACAGTTCTCAGCCTCTCTCTTCTCACATGGAGTTACTGTACTTTTGCCTTCTCTCACTCAAGTCTGTTCAGAGTAAAAAGAAAATGGATGGGACTATATCAGAAAGTCCTGATATTTCTGTCATGAAATATTTAACAAGTACTGATGCTGAAAAGGCTGGTTTTCAGGAGGATGTGTACCTCCTAAATAACATGGGCAAAATAATACAATTGCAGCATGCTGCTTTCTATGGACAGAAATCTTAGTTGAATTCCTCCCATCTTTCTCTTCACAAGGCCACAAAGGTCAAGAATTGCTTGCAAGCAATAGGAGAGAGTTTTCCAGTGTCCAGCAGCCTAGATGCATCCTGACTCCATCTCACAATAAAGCCCAGGCACGCATCTTGTTCTCCTCTCCTGCTCCTTTCTCTTCATCTTCCTTTCTGGAAGGCCGGATGTGTCGATGTAGGAAAGGCAACCTCACTGTCAGCAAGGAAGGAGTTGCAGGAGATGAAGGAAAACTTCTCCAGTTTTGTGGAAGCAAGGAACAGGGAGAATAAATAGATATGAAATGAGAAATGTCAGATACCAGGAAAAGAAGAAGTAGTGCCCATTTTTTCTCTTCTCGGTGGTGATATATACATGCAGACAACAGCCCAGGAATCGCGGGGGAACACTAATGAATCTTTCTGAGTTGTGTCTATGGCGCTGATTACCGCTGCTCCCTCAGAAGTCTCCGGTATTTATGATTTGGAGATGTTTTCAGCAGGCAATGAAATACTAGTCGCTATTTAAAAAATGTACCGCATAATTGCAGAAGATGGCATGTTCCCATTCCAATTCGAGGTGGATAGCTGTAATACCTGAAGGAGCCTTGTGCACCATTTGTAGGTAAATATGGCTCTTTGTAAAGGAATTTATGCATAGAAAAATGCATAATATGCTTGTGAGTGGTAAGGGTTTGATGTAAAATACTGAAGTAAAAGAATCACTATCCCGTGGAGAAATCTGAGTTTGAGATGTTTTTCCTGAAAGGATGCAAAATATATTGCTGACAAATCATGTTCTCATTTATCAGTTGTGTATCAACATCGCAAGCAGAACTTTCTACCTCAGAAAAGTTTGTCCTTAGCTTTTCATACCAAATTCACAAGAGCATTCAGATATGTCAGTGCTTCGTCTTCAACCAAAGCCTGTCTTCATACATTAACCATGCTTTCAGCCATTCCCCAGCACTGAGGTCAGCTAGCATGAGCAGCTCATATTGCCTTAAAACAACATGGCTGTTGCAAATTGTATTCTGGGAATGGGACTGCTCCCAGTAAATAGCTAAAGCAGCTCAAAGCAAGTGCTGACGTGTGTTGCAAATTGTATTCTGGGAATGGGACTGCTCCCAGTAAATAGCTAAAGCAGCTCAAAGCAAGTGCTGACGTGTGTTGCAAATTGTATTCTGGGAATGGGACTGCTCCCAGTAAATAGCTAAGCAGCTCAAAGCAAATGCTGAGGTGTGTCCTAACTGTTAGGTTACTTAAGGGAAGTGTAGGGGCCTGTATTTAGCACATACACAGTCTTTTGATGTGTAGAGCAGATGGGCAGATTCTAATATCTGCATGTTGATGGTGGTTGCTGGAAGGGGCAACAAAGTGACTAAATCCATGCTTTTGTAGATTCAGCCCATAAGAATTTATGTAAAGCTCACACATCATTTCCATTGTAGAATTAATACCATCTAAACAGCTTGAGCCGATACTGTAGCAATATGTCAGGTACCTGGTGTCCATGAAACCACAAATGAACTTAAAATCAACTGAAAATCCCACTGATTTGTGAATGGAACTACATCTGGACCCTCAGCAAAAAACACAACCAATTCTGCACCTTCAGTTTGTTCCTGCATTTGGTGAGGTGTTGATAGGACTGCAAGGGCCAAATTCAGGGCTTTGATTAAGCAAATATGGATCTGCTCTCTTGACAGAACTGGGCTTGCTTGCCAGAGGTCTTACTCTGACCCAAGATCTTTGTACACCATGTTTATGTTGCTTTTTTTGCTTAATTGTACAATGCTGAAAGACCTTTGAACAAACTTGTTTTATAGAATGGATATATGTGGGGTATGACTGCAGGCTTACAAGCAACAGAAATACCTGAAAAACCCTATGTTCTTCTATTGATCCAAAAGAGTGCTTGAAACATTACTATGGCAACAACTCTTACCCAGTGGAAGGAGCGTGCCATTATCTATGCATAGGAACAAAACAAGAGGAGGCATTTTTCAGAACTAGTGTCCACCTCCCCTGAACACTACAGATGTGCTGACCTTCTGGCACGAGCTCCTGCTGCAGGAGCTTTCAATGAAAAACGGCTTACAGAATTATTTATTGGTCCATGCAAAGAGAATAAAGAAATTCTATTGACCAACAAGAGTCCTGACACACAAAACAGTACTGCATGGAACTACTGTTTTCGAAAAGTATCAAACATCTTTCTCACCTCTTTTACAACCTCGGTTACTGGTGTGAATAAAAGACAGGGCTGCTCTGGCTCACTCTAAGTGTTGTCTATGTCATTTGGCTGCACTCAGCCTTTCACAACTACAGCTATTAACTCAGAAAACTACTGAGCATCTAATATCGCCGTATTCTTATTGACAATGAGTTCAGGCTCAAGTGCAAATCTGCTGGCACTGAATTCAGGCTAGAGGACAAATCTGCTGGCATTGTGGTAATGGTGTTATTTGGTCTATTAATTAGCATCTAGACAAATAAATTCAGCAAGAAACTATTTTGCATCATGTGGCTAAATTGAAAGTCCACATCCCATATGGCCTGAAGGCAGAGTTGACAGTTAATCGTATTCCAGATGTTCGCAACACTGAAGAAGCTCTGTCTGCTGCTCCTAGCTGCATCTTTCATCCCCAGCTTCACATATGGGTAATTTTAAGAAGCACTGTGACTCTGCCCACCTCTCCTAGCTCTGGGGAGGAGAGTGATACTGGCTACAAGTCCAGGCAGACTGTTCTTCCTGTAAATGGCTGAGAAAAACGATTGTGTGGGAGATGGTGCCAAGTGAGGAGAGAAAAGGAGCAGCCTGGAAGAAAGCTTCCAAATCTGCACTCCTACTGCAGAAACACTTTATGGCTGTCCTGAGACTGGGGAGAGGAACAAGCAGCTGCAAGCTCTTTCCAAGCTGTTTGTTTGCCAGTCTTTTCTCTGGGCAGCCTGTGGAACAACCAGCTGTGAGAGCAACACAAGTAGGTGGAACAGCTCTGCCCACTTGGGAGATCACTACTGCTCCACAGGGCCACTTAACAGCACAAGCCAAGTGGGTGTTGCCCATCGCCATTAGTATTTTTATCCCCTTATTTATAAAAGCAGAAAGGTAAGAAGAGTCAGGAAAAAAAGGAGGTAGAACCTGAGCAGAGCACAGTCTGTACAAAGAGACCAAGACTAACACCAAGTATGCGAAGTACAAGACAGGAACAGGAAAGACATTGCTACCAACCAGTAATATTGGAAAAAATGTACAAAAATCCACCCACAAACCATTTACTCGGCCCCAGTCCAAAAAGCTGAGTTCTTACTTATTGTGTATAAATGGCAAAACCCTATTTCTTCTAAGGATGTATTTAACCCTGCTGTTCCTGGAAATTATTCATCTTTATTTCATGATAACTGTCTCCTGCATCCCATCACAAACATCAGCAGTATATATGTGTATCTGTGTGTAGATACAGTTTTATTTAACACATAAATGCACGTAGACAGGAAAGCATATAGAAAATGTCTTGATGAAAGTAAAACCATAACACACATTTGGACTTAATGTATTTGATCAGTCTTTTTCCATTCTCTAGACATAGTGGTTTTATTCAATATTAACTTTTTTTGCTATTTCTGGGTGACTTTGGCTCCTGGAGCTATAGAAATAGGAGCTTTTATTAAGGATCTAATTATTATTTTGACAATATCATATTTGACAGCTTCATGAATGAACTTTATTGAACAAATGATGATTCATTACCTGTAAAATAGTATTTTCCCACTTACCCAGCTCTCTCTGCCTTCGATATCTGAGAGCCTTCCAAGTATTTTATAAAAGCAACAATCTTTCTTCTCACCTTTAGGGAAATAACTTGATCAGGTCAAGGGATTTTCTTCCATGTTTTCTGTTGCACAAGTGAAAGTAGGTGTCCCGGCAAGAAATTTTAAAGGAAAGGCTAAATCAAACAGATAAAATAAACGAGTAGGCTCAAAGGCAGGGAAAGCTCTGCTCATTTTCAGCTCCTGTGAAAGCAAATTTCAGAGCCCAGGCCCAGCTCTGCACTCACAATCAATCCCATGTTGGCCATTGGCTATGTTTCTGTATCCTGGGGAAATGCAATTGCTGACAGAAGACATAATCACTGAGGAGGAAGTTTGAGCCCAGATAGCCTGAGACATCTGCAAAGGCTTTCTGAACACCAAAGTGGAGCCTATCAACATGGATTCTGTGTAAAATGTGGAAATATCACTTACAAAAACTGGTTTTGTGGAGCAGGGAAGTTTATTGAAAGCAGGCTCTTCTATCCTCTCCTGCTGACCCTGCATCCTGTTGTCTGATGTGCCCATCACATGCAAGAGCCAGTTTCCTGAGCGTGGGTGCACTTCTGGGCCTGCACAGGGTTCTGGTGGATGGGGGGTTGAAAAAATCCTAGGGTAGTATTTTAAGAAACTGGAGTCAGCCACACAAGCTTGAATCTAAATCTGCCTTTTCTGGACTTTGGAGGAGAACTGAGATTCCTCAGCTGTAGCCAAAATGTTGTTATCCTGGACCATCTATAGCAGGCAGTGAGATCCTTTCCACCGATTTTATTCCCTGGAACTTGCGCTCCAGCACGAGGCACAGCAGACCAAGGGGCCACAAACAGCTCTCACTCTGACTGCCAGCGTCAACCTAGGACCTCGTGGTCCCTGGACCTGCCAGCCCACATGGGCATGGAGGCACGGAGGCACACACCTGCCTGCACATCTGCCCTCATGGATCCTCCCGCAGATCCGGTGATCTCCACTCCCGCCGAGGGGAGCTTCCCTCTCTGGAGTCGTGGGTCACACAACTGGGCTGCAAGGAGAGCGGGTGTTCTGTCCTGTCGAGCAGCACTTCGCAGGCTGCCCAGCATCGTGTTTCCTGAGCCAGGCTGAATCACCGCCAGGATGCAGCATTCTCTCCCTGGTGTCATCTGCTGGCAGTGGGAAGGTGTCGGAGTGTATTATTAAGCCATCACAGGGCACTCCTGAAGAGAGAGGCTGGGGAGACAGGGAAAGCTCTGGATCTGCTCTTCAGTCTCATAGCCAAAATAGGGGGCTACTGGGAGTTGGATCCCTGCAAATCCCCTCTGTCTGCCATCAAGCAACAAATTGCACAGGTCCAGAGACAATGTGCTCTCAAGTGCAAAGCCCATGGAAAGATTTCCATCCCGGGAAATCCACATCCCCATCGTTGTCGCTTGTCTTACTGCTTTGGGGCTGGAGTCGTGCTGCTTCCTCTCCCCTCTGCACTTTGACCTTCAGGACTCTCTAAGTCCTAAAAAAGGATGCCCAGCTCAGGTGTGAGAGAGTGAGTGAATGAGTGAGTGAGTGAGTTCCCCTCAGATTCACAACCATGACTTTGAGTGCTCTCAGAGAACATTTTTAATAGGATTTCTGTGGGCTTTTAAAGTGTTTATCAAAATATTCTGCACGTATGCTGTGATGTGGCTTGTAATTAAAATGGGGTATAATGGCAAAGATTTCTGTTCTACACAGGTTTTACAAGGCTTCCAAATGTCGAGAGGAATACAGGCTGCCTTTGCTGTGCTGGTACTAATTGCAGCCCCCTGACAGGAATGTAAATGCAGTTTCTTAGCACATTCTTATCACAGCATGTGTGGGATTTACATATATAACTCCTATTAATGCTAATGAAAGCTTACATACATAATTCTTTTTGCATAGGGCTAACACTATATTTTTATCTGAACCTGATGCAACTGGAACCAGACATCTTACATAAGTAGAAAGATCCGTAGTTTCTTACTGGAAGCTTTCTTAACATTTTGGTTCAATTAAAATGGATGGAGGAAATGCAAGTAAAGAAAGCAATACAAGACTCTGTATTGTGATATTGGTATTGAAGGCTCGTATAATTCATATAAAAAGTATTATATTTTCTTCAATGATCCTATTTCCCTCAAAGTTTCTTTTAGTGGCTTTTAAAATAAATTTCATTACACCAAAAATCAGGTTTGGGGTTTCCTGATTAACTTGTTAATTTAGAATCAATCCACTTTTAATGTTCAGATGTGTTTAAATGTTTATGTGGCGTAATACTACTCAGAAAATGAAGTATCTTTTTTATTTAGAGCTACAATCAGTTCATCACTATGAGTCTCTGAAAAAAAGGACCCATGCTGCACCTTGTGGTGCTCCTGCAGCCAAGAGCATCCTGGAAGGATATCATGGTTGGTATCTTCAATTATTATGAGAAGATTGCTTCTGCTGGTTAGCAAAGTACGTCATTTTCCTGTTAGTAATATCTGATGTTTTGTATCTCTTCTTGTTTCTAAAGTCTTTTTTTTTCTTTTTTTAAAATTTGTTTCAGGATGGGAAGTGGCATCTTCTCCTTTCCGATATGATGACACCCTGCTGTGGCTACACTCAGCTTGTCACCTCCAAACTGAATTACAGTAATGCCGACTTTCAGGGTAGACATTTGGGGCACACTGTAAGCTGATATGAATTCTCAGAAGTCTATTGTACTGAGAATTTGCATTATCTGAAGCTGTCCTAGTCCTCTCTCCCATTCCTTTCTGCACAAGGAAACAAGAACACCCCCCATTGTAGCAAGCTGAAAACAGATGTTTTTAAACAGGACTGTATTTAGACTGTAGAGAGAATCCTTAAGTTCTCCTTCAGCTCTCTGCTGCGCTGTAGTAGTTGTCACTGGACAAGACAGTTGAAAGTCTGCCCCATCAATTTAAAAGAGGCTAAGGGAAACATGGTAGGATGTCCATGGTGAGGACCATTTTCTGAAGAAGTTGTTAGTTTTTGAAGCTAATTAAAGATAGAGTTTGAAGATACACTATCTGTTTTAAAGGTTGTGTCTGTTTTCATAGGATTTTAATCTTACAATATTTTTCCTTATGTTTTGGCTAAGGCTGGATATTTTATCATTCAGCTGGAGAGTTATTGTTTAAGGATTGTTGTGTGTGCACCAGAAGACTGGTCTGATGAGCACAGCTTATAGGCTGAAGTAAATGTCAAAACCATAGAGACAGAGATAACAGAAGATTAAGATTTTGATGGCTCATTTATAATGCTGAGGAAAAGAGCCCAGTATTAGTGTACCACAGTGGAGAATGCACCGTGCTGCTGTAGAGTAAATCCTTTACAATGGAAGAATAAAGGCTTTATGTTTGTGCATCACTGACTGAAAGAGAAATGGATCCATTCCTTTCAACCTGGGAAATTTAAACTTTTGGATAGTATGTGAAAACTGTAAATATTACTCAGAGATTTAGTAGCAAGACGTGATATATAAACTTGCATTGCTGCACAGAAATAATGTTCTGTAAACATAAATCTTGAATATAAGAAACTGAGAGACAGTGAAAGCAAACTTTGTAGTGGTATGTATTTGTTATCAGAAAAAAAATAGTCTGAGGAGGCGGGACTGGCAGTGTAGACTTGTAAAAACAGTCATAGTGAAATTCTCTTTGCATTTTGAAGGATTGAAAAGACCTACTGCTTACTTAATTAATAATTTCTAAAGGAGCTTCACTAAGGTAGTTTTTCTATGGAACAGTTACTGTATCTCAGTATGATTATAAGCAAACCTTCAAACTGCATGCTATTAGGAATAAATATATAATCCAGATTTGAATCCCATATGGAGATGAGAACCTTTTGCTTTTGTACATTTTGGAACCTCAAAACACCATTAAAAATGGAAGGAACGCAATCACAGTGATTAAAACCCCAGTCCCTAATTAAAATACTGTACCTAGTTGACTCATCTTTGTGCTGGCTGTGTAAACCTGACCTTGAAGAGCGATGGAGGAAAAATCAAGTGGGAAGGCATATGTTAGCCAGAAAGAATAAGGAAACTAGCTAATTGAATATTGTTTAATGTAAACTTCTCTTAAGTCTTTTCAGGGAAGACCTGTAATTTGCATAGAACCTAGACATTGCACTTCCCAGAGCATTCAAGAGGCTAATTTAACATCATAGACTAGTTTATAAGAAAAACACATTTTTTCTTTTAAAGAATCATCTCAAGGTTTGTTCAAACATGAATGCTCTTCACACTAGATGTTACAAAAAATTTGATAAATGTCTTGTTTTTATGGGCTAGTTAGTGAAAGCAAAAATGTTGGCAAATTTCATACTTTTACTAGAAGTGGGAAAGATTTCAAGGAGTGAATTTGCTGTTAATTGGGCATTTCAACGGCTGTCATTGTGCTACACATGTAACTTCATACTTTGTGTTCAGGTCTGAATGCCACTATGTTCACAGAAGTAGGATTTGGAGAATGCAGTTACATGTGGTAACTAACAAAGCAGAGGAATAAAATATATTGTCATTTGGTTTCAGAAAAAAGAAAAAAAGTGCCAACTGAAGCAATTTTGCAGTCGTAATTTGCTTGCCCTCATTCACCTCTCATTGATTTCAATTGCCAATAACTATAATTAACAAAAACAATCAGGCTGATTGTCATTAGGATTTTAGGTCAGATCTGTTGTTTTATTAATTTCACAGCCTGCAAGATCCTATTTTAAACCAGTTCCCTACGTCTATTGGCACATGAGCTGCCTTCCCCAAAGTAACAATTTTCGCTATTTGTGAACATCTGTGAGATGTTCAGAAGATGAAAGATCTTCTGATGCTTCTCACAGATGTCTTCCCACATACAATATTGCCAAAAAATTGCTTTCCTGCAGTAGCCTGTTCTGTATTCCACATTTATACAATTTATAAATCGTGCAATGGAGAGGAGAGGTATCATTCTGGAGTAGAAAGGAAGAGAGGAAAAACGAGATGAGCCCTAAGGAGACAATTCTGCATTTGGCATGATGATAGAAACTGCTGTGAGGTGGTAATTATATTACTTAGGAAGCAGTCTTGAATCAGAAATGCTATTTCTTTTTTCTAAACAAATTCAGCTTCTCATAAGACTATAGGAAAAAGAAAGAGAAGCAAGTTTTTGTCCCTATCTATGATGTTTTCTAGTGTATGTGTTCATATTTTATTCAGTCACTTTTTCATATTTCCATTGATAGAACTTCCTTGATTCCATCCTATTTCACATCTTAGGGCGTTATGGATTCGAGAGATTGTCTTGCTTTGGGACAATTTAAAGGAGAACACTGTGAAAAGACTTGCCTCCCTTTATAGGTTCAACCAATCCCTTTCCAACAATAAGGAATGATTATGAGTAGATGTAAATGAAAAAGTCACAGTTTGCCAACAATCAGAACAGCAACAGTCAAGAAATAACAGCAAGTAACCACCAGATACAAAACCTGCTGAATCTCGTGGACTCTCCAGGACAAAGTGAGACCCAAAATACTGGGGACACCTCCCCCCATCCAATATGGTGCTATGCAGCTGAGCACATATTTTGAAGGGCAAAGACAAAACGGTATCAGAGATGTATTTTACTTCTACATACTTTAATACTTTGCATTCTTTGCTTCATGATTTCAGTTCTGCTTATGTGTTCCATATACTGATGTAGTATATGTATCCCTGTACTCTTAAAAACTTCCCTTCTCCAATGTGTGCATATTTTGGATAATAACAATCTGCTACTTATGTCCAATCCCTCTTGCACATGTCTCAAATGTGCTGTATTTGAAGGGAATTTTCTTAAATTTCATCTCAGTTTTATCTTTGGTCCCTCAGAGTCAGTGATTTGGTGGGTGGACCTGGGCTGATGCCAGGTGCCCACCAAGCTGCTGCTTTACTCTCCTCCTTAGAAGGACCGGGGGAAAAAATCAGATTAAAAAGTCATGGAACAAGATGAAGGCAGTTTAATAAAGACAAGCAAAGGCTGTGCACAGAAGCAAAGGAAACAAACAAACAGAATCATTCTCTACTTCCCATCAGCAGGTGATGTCCAGACTCTTCTCAGGAAATAGGACTTTGTATGCGTAGTGGTTGCTTTGGAAGAAAAACGCCTTAATAAATGTGTTTTTTTCCTCCCACCATTTTCTCCGAGATTTTATTGCTGAGCAAAACACCATATGGTATATGGAATATCCCTTTGGTCAGCTTGGGTCAGCTGTCTTGCCTGTCCCCCACTGGCCTCCTGCCCACCCTCAGCTTACTGGTTGTTGGGGGGAGGCAGGGAGGGTGGTGAAGAGATATCCCTGATGCTCAGCAGTAGCAAAACATCCGTGTGCTATCAACAACATTCCAGCTACAAATACAGAGCACAGCACTACGAGACCTGCTATGGGAAAAGTAAATTCCATGCCAGCCAGACCCAATAAAATTATATTTATACATTTATGTATAATATGTGATATAATTTATTATATACAAAATATGTTTATATATTATATGTTATTCTGAAAATTATATCATCTTGCAGAAGTATTCAGAAAGGGAAACTCTAACAAAAAAAAAAGAAAAAGCAATCATCTCATATTTGGAGCTCAGATCACATTTGTAGCCTTCGTTCTAGTCTGGGCATGCTGGCATGCTTACCTTGGATTTTCAGAGAGCAGACTTTGACCTCTTCAGGATCTACTTGGTAGACCATTGTTGGATAAAGCCCTGGAAGAAAAAAGGGCCGAGGAAAGTTGTTTGATTTTTAAGAATCCCTCAAGTGAGATGCATTTCAACAAAGAGGAAGTCAGGCAAAAATGCCAGGAGGCCTGCAGGGACGAACAAGGAGCTCCTGGACAAACACAAACACAAACCAGGAAGCCTACAGAGGGCGGAAGCAAGGACAGGTAGCCTGGGAGGAATACAGAGAAATTGTCCAGGGTTCAGGTTATGAAAGCTAAAACCCTGATAGCATTAAATATGGCCAGAGACATGAAGAACAACAAGAAAAACTTCTGTAGGTTCTTTGGTGATAAAAGGAAGACTAGAAAAAATGTGGGTGCTCTCCAGAAGGAAAAAGGAGACCTGGTTATCTGGGACATGGAAGAGACTGGGGTCTCAAGGTCAACAACTCTTGTTGTCTTGCAACAAGTGCTCCAGCTGCACCACCCGTGTCACAGAAGGCCAAGTCAGGGTCTCTGGGAGTAGGTCAGACTATCTAAGGCACCTGAAGGTGCACAGGTCCGTGGGACCTGATGAGATGCATCTGTGTGTTCTGAGGGTGGAGGAACTGGCTAAGCCACTGTTCATCACATTTGAGAAGTTGTGAGTCCAGTAAAGTTCCCATTGTTTGGAAAAGTGGAAAAATAATCTCCATTTTTAAACAGCGAGACCTAGGGATCTACAGGCCTGTCAGTCTCACCTCAGTGCCCAGCAAGATTATGGAGCAGATCCTCCTAGAAACTATGCTTAGGCACATGGAAAACAAGGGGAGGATTAGTGGCATTCACTAAAGGAAAAATATGCCTGACAAATTTGGTGGCTATATGTGATGGGGTTACAACATAGTAAGGAAAGAGTAACTGATATCATCTATTTGGGCTTGTGACACTGTCCCACATGACATCCTCATCATTCTCAAAGATCTGCAGCTCAAACAGCTCAATGTCCAAGTGAACACCAGTGATGTGTGGCGTTCCTCAGGGGTCGGTGTTGGGACAGGAGCTGTTTAACATCTTTGTTGGTGACACGGACAGAGGGACTGAGGGCACCCTCAGGAAGTTTTCAATGACACCAAGCTGCAAGGAACAGTCAACACACTGGAGGGCAGGGATGTTTTCCAGAGGGAGCTGGACTGGCTTGAGATGTGGGTCTGTGGGAGCACCATGAAGTTCAAGAAGGCCAAGAGCAAGATCCTGCACCTGAGTCTGGGCAATCTCAAGCTCAAACACAGACTGGGTGGAAACTGGATAGAGAGCAGCCCTGAGGAGAAGGATTTGGGGGTGTTGGTGAAAGCCAGCCATGTCCTGGGCTGAATCAAAGGGAGTGTGACCAGCAGATCGAGAGAGGTGATTCTGCCCCTCTACTCTGGTCTTTTGAGACTCTGCTCCGAGTACTGCATCCAGCTCTGAGGCCCCAGCATAACGGGGATGTGGGCCTGCTGGAGCAAGTCCAGAGGAGGACCATAAAGATGAGCAGAGGGCTGTAGCATCCCTCCTGTGAAAAACAGGCTGAGAGAGTTAGGGTTGTTCATTCTGGAGAAGAGAAGGCTTCTGGGGAGACCTAACAGAACTTTCCAGTACTTAAGGGGGACCTGCAAGAAAGCTGGAGAGGAACTTTTTACAATGCATGTAGTCAGAGGACAAAGGAGCAGATTTATATTAGGTATTAGGAAGAAATTCTTGACTATGAGAGTGGTGAGGCACTGGAACAGGTCGCCCAGAGAAGTGGATACTCCATTCCTGGAAAGTCAAGCTGGATCAGGCATTGAACAACATGGTCTAGTGGAAGGTGGACCGGCCCATGGCGGAGGGGTTGGAACTAGATGATCTTTAAGGACACTTCCAACCCAAACCATTCTATGATTCTGTATTTGTCTTTTGGAAGGCTGAAAGGTAGCTTCTTGGTCCTTCTGGTAATACTGTGAACTATTTTTCTCCTTCACAGGCCTTCTTATTCCCTAGATTAGTCTTTCTAGCCCTTTGTATTTCTTGATTTCTGAACTGACTCAATTTTCTCAATTTTTTTGCAGTAATGCTGAGGCTCAAATCCATCGCTTCTTTAGTCATAATCCAGGTTTACAGAGACATTAAAGCATAATTAAAGCATATGTTAATGGTGTCTCGTCATACTTTCCTCAGTTTTGCCTTAGGGTCTTTGTGATTTAATTGTTTTGTCCCCTCTTACCTTCAGATTTCTCTCAGAACTGCTGTTTTTGTGTCACAAAGTATTAAGTTCTTCATGGGTCATGCCTCCTCACCAGCCCTCTTGCAGCCTATTAATTTACATTTCTTTAGGGTGAATTTCATTTAGATAATTCATTTTACTGCAGTGCGACCACTTTTCTTTCAGGTTAGCTTGTATGACTTGTTGAATTAAGACTTCATTTGCTAGAGCATCTCAGTAGTTAATTTCCTCAGCATTGGCAGCAGCTAAGAAGAGGTGGGGGAATGAAACATAGGGATGAGAGAAAAATCTGTCCAAAAGGAAGAGGCAGAGAAGTACCAAAAGAACTTTCAGATCTAATTAAGGGAGGTTTTTTCATCGACACTTTGAGTATGATATACTCCTCAAATTTTAATATTCCCATGGATAAGACGTGGTGAATTTTTTTCCTGGTGAGTGTGACTACATTTATCCCAGCACCCAGACTTTATCAAGCCAGCCTTTTGTCTTTTCATAGATTTCCTGTCTTTTTCTTAGCTAGAATACCCTACATGGCACTGAAGAAAGAGGAATGCCTTTAATAAAGGTGTCGATTCACTGCCATCTACAACTCTGTCTCTGCATCTATGAGACAGTCTCTGGAACAGAAAATGATCCTCATTCTGTGTCATTTTCAGTAAGTGGTAGTGTCCCCCTCTGTCACTTGAAGTTCTGTTTCACACGATTTGCATGACAACTCCAAAACATTCTGAAATCCATTTATTTATATAATCCACATTTAAGGAAGGCAGATGCATCATAAATGCAATATTCGAACCAATTTCCTATTTATTATTCACTGCAAAGGGGATTTAACTCTCCTCTTTCCATGTGTATTAGTAAGCAAAATGCTTCTGGAAAAATGACAAAACCTTCAGTGTTTACTGGGCCGAAGCACATTATTCCTGCCTCCCCCACAAGCTATGTCATTCCAATGAACTGTGTACACACTGTTTGGCAAAAACAATTATAGCACTTGTTTTGAATATATGTGTAATTGTTAAAATGAGGATGTTCCCATTGAAATCCTGATAATGAGAGTGAACAATTTTTTGCTTCCTTCAATGTTTTGTAGGAATTTTCTTTAACTTCTTACATATGTCATAGGTTACCTCCTTTTGTCTTCAGTAAGACCCTTCATGCAGTCCAGGTGGTCAGCCCTTGATTTCACCTGTTTCTCATGAGAAACCTTATATTACCAACCACCAGCCTCTGTGTTCTGGGAGGCTTCATTTTGGAGGCTGCTGGTGGTATTCCTGCATTGTGCACTCTTGGTCACTGTTGGGTAACTTCAGATTCTCCAGTTCCAGTGCCTTCAGGATTTTAGTGCCTTTGATTTCTTTGGTTGACCTTGGTGGAGTTGAAGACACTCAGACAGTCACAAGACTGGAGGCAGACTGAGTTGGCAGTCTGTACAGCATTCTCTGTGCCATCTGATTTGAGCATTTAAAGGCCAGGAGCCTGAATGCTTTGATATTTAAAGTGAATGAACTGTTTTGCAGAACATATATTAGTTTCTTTTGAGTGTTTGTGCTGTAAGAAAAGTTTTGAATTAATTTTCAGTTCCTTTTCTGACGCATGATGATTCTAAGAATCTGTCTCTCTAGGGTGCAGAGTCTGACAGAAGTGGATGTTGTATTGAAATCTTAGACACCAGCATAGGATAGCTTTAGCAGGCAGTCTGAGAAGGTCTGTTTTGCCTGGTGTTTGGTAGAAATATCATATTAACATCCAGGATAAAGAAACACAAAGCTAAAACAGAATATGAAGGAAACAAAGAAAGATTTTTCTTTTCCTCTCTAGGGGATTGGCCTTTGAGAAGTTCTGTTGACTAGTGGATGCCCTGGGACTGAAGAAAAAAATTTTGTCCCTGTGGAGGAATGCTGTGCGCTGGGTGACTATGGATGTAAGTGAAACACTGTGATACAGTAAATGGAGAGCATAGAAGCTGATTTAAAGGAAACATTCTCTCTTAGTGTGGTGGAAGCAAAATGAAGTGATAGCATTCCACCTTTTAATTACCCTGTTAAGTAATATAGTAATGTTTTAGCTCTCCTTTCAGTACTGATGCACTCTTGATTTCGAGTCCCTGTAAAATACTGGTTTTCTGCTACGTACTTCATTCCTAGGCATTAAACCAAGCAAAATGCATTTTAAGTGATTTTAAGGGAAAGGATAATTTCCAAGTAACATTCTGTGGTTCAAAGGATTATGAACTTTATGATCTATGCAGACATGTTTCATATAGGTGATGATATACCTATTAAAGTTTCTTATATAGGGGAAATGCCATTTTCTGTGGGCCTTGCCTGGGTGAAGGTGTCTTGTACTTATATACCTCCTGCATATTGATTTAAATATCTTTGGAAGATGTTAATTCCAAACAAGGTCAGTAATTGAATTACACTTTGTGCAGAAAAATTTGATACTGCATGTATTTACCATTTTCTCCTTATGAATTGTGCAGACTTCTGGGGAGATTATGTTCTTTGCTGTCATAATGCAATTAAGCCCTGATTTCTCACTGGTGAGTTGGTAATACAAGGACTCACATGACTTTGCTCCATTATGCAACTTCAATTTCCTGCTCAAATGGGTGAAACAATAATCTTACAGAGTAGTGTTTACTGTTATTTCAGAAGAATAGGGCATAGTGCCTGATGAGCATATGTGCAGCAAGTCACAACCATATTGCCCTTCCTAATTGTTCAAGTAGGAGATGGAGAGATGAGAGAAATTTTCCCAGGGGCCAAAAGGTCATGACCAGTTGGAAGCTGTTGGAGTAGAATCAGCATATATCTGCACATCTGACACAACAGAACTTGTCGTTGCAGATCTATTAAAAAAACCCAACCCTCTTTTTTTCTTTTCCCTTTTTTTGAATATGGCCATAAAGCACACATTCCTCTTGATGGTTTGGTTATAAGGGAATTTCACAGTGATACTCATTCAGTCACTTTCCAGCGTGAAACCAAGAAAATGGAAATGTTGTTGCCTCTGTAAAACACACAATCTACACATCAACTGGTAAGCTCAGAGAGACGCTTGCAGTGTTGAAGTGATATGGCCTTGTGTTTTTTATGTAGTACTCAATCTTCGTAAGACTGCATGTCACCAGTACTATATGGGCAGGAGCTTGTGTGCTGTGATAATGACAGCCATGAAATGCAGCCCAGTAAAAGAGATATATAAGAGGAAATGACAGAATAGAAATGAAGATATTCCTTGTGGTAGGAATGAGTCTTTTCTTTATTCTTTGTAAAAATTCAAGCTAAAATAAAGAGGGTTTTCTATTACCTGCTTATTTTTTACTGCACCAAGGTTGTTTAATATAGATTTCTTCTTGTCTCACTAAGTCTGGTAGCACCAGCAGAACTGGTCCTGCAATTGTCTCTTTTACACTTCAATACAGAAGCAGGAAAACAAACTTTCGAATTTTTATCTTAGTGGCCATCTGGAATTTGCTTATGCACAATAGATATATTGAAGTGTAACACTAAAAAGAATACATCATAAAAGAGTTCCATGGTACTGTTCTCAGCTTGTACGCTAATGGGATTTTGCTGACTTCATGATGAAGGTAGCAGTGTGCTGATTTTCTCAAAACAAGAGAACAGCCACACAGAAATCTTTCCTAATCAGAGAAAGCATGAAAAATGCCTTGCTCATCAAAATTCTTTTTTCCCCTGAATAATGTAAATCGAGGTCTTATTCAAAATTTTAGCAGACTAGAAAGAAAGAAATCCTTTGAGCTATCCCTCCCCATGTTTCTTCCCTCCATGCTGTTTACCTACATAAAACCGACCAGGGAATCCTGGCTTATTTCCTATCTCTTCAGTAAGACAGATTATTTCTTGTATCTCTGTGGAGGCCCTTTTTGCCATTGTAGAGTAACATAAAATTTGTTCATTCATTTTCTAAATCCATATGGCAGTCACAAACCACCCAAAGCTTCCCCCCCTCCTTCCCCCCTGTTTCTCTCATTATTCAGCCTCTCCATGCCTTTTTGTATAGTGAAAGCTTCCTTTTTAGAGACTTGAATAAGCAGAACACTTAATCTGTTTTAGGTTTAAGCATGAAAATTGTTCCTTTGACTTGAGTCAGTGAGTCACCAATACGACGACTCACTCGCCTGTGTTTAAGCTGTAAGTGAGTAGACTTGGTGAAAAGTGGTCAGATGAAACCATCCAGCGGATCCATTGAGAAATTTTTACAAAGACTGAGATTTATTGACTCAGTAAATATTTATGACTATACAGGAATCTGAAGAAGACAAGCTCTAAGGTATATTGAGTAGATTACAGAGAATGGATTGTCTTGCTTTGTAACAGACCAGTGTCCTTCGGCTTTGTATGGAGATGACCAAAGGAGTTTCTGGGCTTTGCTTCCCCAGGAGTGACATTGTTTGGACTTTCAAAATTATTAACTCCTAATTAGGCAGATAGATGAAGTCATCAGCTGAAGGACTTCTAGTTTTTCTCTCTGTGGATGGTCAGAAGTCTAGCCAGATCAGAAGATTGTATTTACTTTTCTAACAAGGTCAGGAGGAAATGAGAAAGATCATTTTGATAGCATCAGTGGATGCAACAAGATTCCTCGTGTTTGGATGTAGTTCTTTATAGTTGCTGCCTTGTATTTTGCAGAACTGCTCTGTTCTCTGGGAGCATGGCTTGCTGTGTTGTTCAGACCAGAAAGGGGTAGCATTTCTGTCCTTGGTACAATGCTGCCTTTCCCAGTTCCCCATTAAAAGGCTTTTCGAAATGGCAGCTGGGGAATTTGACACAAGTTTATCATACTTATCAAGCAAAATCATTTCTGTACCCATTCCAGAAACTCTAAGTCTTTCTGTTGGGAGACCGTATTTTCCTGTGCCATTTGTCTATCTGGTCTACAAGCTGAAACGAAAAGAAAGGCATAATCACAAAATTAGTATCAGGAAGCAGGACAAAATCTCCCCTTCCAGGTAATCTAAAGACTGAAATGGATGTTTTAACAGCATCGAAAACTGGCTGATTAGATAACTCTAATCAGCACAAGCTGGGCCACTGTGGATGGCCGACCTTGGCTGGGTCAGTTGGAGCTGACTTGACCCATTTGCATCCAGCATGGGCAGCCCCTGCCCCTCTTCACAGGAGAAGCCCTGCTGCCTCCCTGCCTGGGCCCTGGCAACTGGTATAACACTGTCTGTAAGGAGGGGGTCTCATAAAGACTCTGGGAGATGTGTTTCAACCACCCAAATGGACAAATGAGTTTTAGTCAGGAAAAGAATGAGCCCTCTTTATTACCTCCTAATTTTTATCTTTTTAAAAATCAAATCGAAGCAATTCTGAACGTCTCTCTGCCTCACTCAAGTCAATAAGCTTAAGTTTGTATATTTTGTCTTTCTTATCACCTAGATCTCTCCTTTCCCTATTCCACAGAGATACATTTCTTCACGCCAGAGCTACAGGATGGGGCAGGAAGTGGAAATGTGCTTGCTCTGTGGCTGGCCTTTCTTCCTGGCACTTTCCTAGAGAGAGAGCCCTTAAGTCTTCAACAGAGCTAAAAATTGTCAGTGCAGATGATAAAGGGTGAATGTGCTAGCTTTTGTCTCACCCTTACCCCTCCTACTGGTGCTCTGCTGTTTTGCCGCCTGAGCAGCAGTGACCAGATTCAGCAACACCATCTGCAAACCTGGCCCCAAAGCCAACACTTGAGAATACAGTGTGACACTTTTCTTCGGGCTTTAATGCGTGGGAGGTGAGAAGGACATCGGGAAGAGATATTGAAAAGGTCAGGTAAAACCTCACAGAAATTTGTGTGGATTTTCCATGTGTTGAAACTTTGTATGAGTCAATTTTAAATATAAGCATGAAGAACTTCCATGTGTCCTTTACCTGTGATCACTGTGTTCCTCCAGGACCTTTGGATAAACAGGCATAATGATCCTTTTGCATAAGTGAGTGGTCTTCATAATTTGTCTCTCCTTTTGTTTTCGTAGCAGTTCAGACCTAAAGTTTCTCCTTGTCTTTTATAGCAAGAGAAACATAACAGAAAAAGAAAAGTTATCTTCGTCAAAAATTATTGGGATCTCTGTGAGGAGAATCTCGTTTTTTAGTGAGTGACATTTCTACGTGTCCTTCTTACTCAATCACTACCTTGAAACACTGAAGGGTGTTGCACACTCCAGCCCCTTGTGCTGTTCAGTGTTTTGTGAAGACTTTGGAGCTGGAAGGCTGTTCGTTCGTATTTGCTGATAATCGTGCTGTGAGGAGGGAGGACTCTGGAAGTGGAGAATGCAAGAGCAGAGAACAGCCCTCATTAGGATGCCACGCGAAGGGTGTCGGCCTACTGAGATCCCAGCTGTGCTCCAAGCTCCACACTTCTCATGAGTGAGAGGGCAAGCTGCGGGGTGTGTCCAGTGGCACTTCTGTGAAGAAGATGGAGGCAATAGCATTTCTGTGTCTCAGAGGCCGTTGTAGCCCCCAGCCCTTTTGAGTCCCTTTCCTGCTGATGACCTCAGTGCCAAAGCTTCCCTCAGACAGAAAAGGAATGTCTCTGTAATTGGCTGCTGTACAAATGTGTAATCAGCAAACCCATGTTGTCCTTGCATTTGCACAAATATTAAATAGGGAATCCTGCTGCCCAAGGCTAACAGCCTGGGTCTCTTCTGTGTGTTTGTAATCCTGCTCTCCCATTAGCTTATGTCCATCCATTTTTGAATATATATAAAGCCATAGAAAAAGGCTTATAGATGATCTAGAAGGGAAGCAGAAAAGCTATGCATCATCATTACATTAAGAGACAAAACCCAACGGTCTGCATAGGCAAAATCTTGTTCCTCTCTGCCAAAGTGATACATATTTTCTGGATCTGAAAACTGGTGGAGAGAACTGCTGTTGGCTGCTGGACCTTATAAACATTTGGTTGAGCATCTACTTGTATATGGAGCACTAGTGTACAGTCCATGACATGATCTAGAAGGAACTCCAGCTCAACGAAGAACTTGAGGGAGAGGAGGAGGGAGAGGAATTGCATTTCATTTAAAGGCGCTCCCTTTTTAGCAAATATCTAAAATAAATAGATATTTATTTTAAATAATAGATAATATTATTGTTAATATAAATAATCAATTGGTAATGCTAATATGCTAAATTTTGGGCAGAGCTGGAGGCAATCTGCTTGAAACTCTCAGATATGTTGTCAATCTTTTTTATTGTAGAACCTTAAAAATTTCTAGTGGAGTGCATACAATTTTAGTGTGGGGCGGGTTTTTTTGCAACATAATCATGTAAAATATATAATAGTGGGGTTTTTTCATCATCCTTTACAGTAAAGTAGTGGCACAGATCTGTAGTGGGCAGTAGACTTCAAGTCAAAAGTCATTGAACTAGACTTTGCATGTTTCAAAAAAAGACTTGTTCTTTCTACTTTTGCTAAGCTAAGTACAGTTTTTTTGAAAATTGGTGTAAATATCGCTTTGTAACCTTACCTGCAAGCTGATGCTGTTTGAAAGGCATATTCTGGCTGTGGCAAGATCTCACTGTCTAATGGGGGTGTTGCCTGGACTTCAGGACTGCAGTCAGGAGCTTAAAAGTGCACCTGATGTGACGCTGTCTTTGCTCTTTGTGAACCAGCTAACTGGGAAGCAGCTTTTGTCTGCTTCCTGCTTGTTTGTTTGGAAGGCATCCTTTTGTGTCATCAGTTTGTCTCTTGGGCAGTTCTGGTTCTTGATTATTGGAAGACTTTCTTGCCTAGAAAGAACATTTGAGTAGATTAGCTGTGAACAACACAAAACTTGCTTTTCTCTTGCTCAGGCTCCTTTTACAGCCTGTAAATAGAAGTGTTCTTAGAGTTCTAAACACGCATCTTGCCAAGGGGATAACAAATTACATTAATGAAATCGCAAAAATCAAAGGTGATTTTCACTAACATCCATTCCCCACAGCTGCATGGAATTGTAAAAAGACACATTCCAGACAATGAAGCAAATTAATCTAAAAGCAGGTAGTTGTATTAAGGCTACAACTTACAGCTTACAAGCTTACAACTTACATTGTATGTAAGCCCTGATATTCAGACTTACTATATGTTATTCTCAGCCAGTTCACCATTCTTACCTGTGCTGTATCTTGCAGAAAAATCAGAAGAATCCTATGGATGAACTGTGGTTAACAATATTTGAATGAAAATTCTGTGAGGCAGGAGAATGAAACTCAAATGATGTGATGAAAGAGTTGCTCAGATACTACAGTGGTGACAGTGGCACAGGACCTTATATAGAAGTAGAAATGAAGCATAAATAGAAATAGAAATGGTTTTCCAGCAGTCATTCTGCTACTCAGAATTCCAACCAGGGTGAACATCAGTTTTGCATACCACTCAGGAACAAAATAGTACCTTATAATTTTAGAATCTTTATAAGGGAAAATGAAGGAGGAATTAGAGTTGGCTTACGTAAAACTGTCAAAACTGGAGAGATGTCTCAATGCCTGACAATTCTCTGATTTGTTTGAATGATGCTGAACAAATAAGGTCAATTAAATTTCAGAACAAGGTGACTGGTTTTGGACTGCAGGCATTTCTTTATTCATGGCCAAAAGGCAGATGGGGGAAGTTGATTGATTATCTTCTGCATTTTTCACTCTTCCTGGGTTGTTAGATACATCTTCTAACTGGTGAGTATGGTCTTAGAGAAACAGCCAAAGTAATGGCTGTTTCCTTAAGTGAATGGTTGAAGAGGCCACAGCATTTTAAAATGTATTCTTACTTGATACCCTTGCTATAGCTTTCACTTCTCAGACTCATGCAGCTGCTCCTCACTACAGTGTTTCTGGGCCTCCTTCCCATGCAAAACAACTCCTTTCCATGCCGAAAAAAAAAAAGCAATAAATAAAGGCTTTGCAGACCTTGATAGAGCGAGGGAACTGAAAAGCAGCACTCAAGTCCTTGAATTCAGTCTTTTGTTGGCATGCTCTCTTTTGTCCTCATTATTATTTTGTCCTCATTACTATCACAGCAAATGCCATTGTTAAAACTCTTCTGCAGCAGGGTAGTCTCTCGGTGCCTCAGCCCTGGGTGACAGAGCACCTGGTACTGGGCACCAAAGAAAGAAGTCAGCCTGACTCAAGTGGCAGACAACTTCTGGTAAATCTGTATCTTACATCGACACATCTTGAAATCTTATATTAAAGCATTGCTTGAAACAAAAATGTTGTTATATTTGTCATTCTTAAGGTGTACCAAACAGATACTTTTTGCCTCTCTCTAGGAATTGCATTTCTTTGTGTTTTACAGCTGTTAAAGTGACATTTCCCAGTCCATATGAGTTGATCTCTTTTTTTGCATCTTTCTTTGGTTTGATATGTCTTCACAATAAAAAATTTAATATTCTAACTTTTGCTGATACAGCAAAGGCCTCAAGGCTGTAAAACGTGTCAGACAGTAAGGAATCAAGCCCTGCTCCTTTTCAGTCCTGTTCATCAGATTAAATGCTCAATTCATTTGAAAATTAGAACATAATAATGATCATGTACTTCTTTTGTTTGGAAACACAAACGAAAAAAAAAAAGCAAGGAGAATAGAATCAGCACTATGAAGGAGAACCAGAACAAATGTCATTCTGGTCTTTTGTCTGGTTATTTGGGATAATTGTGACTGTTGGCGTGATCTTTGCTGTGATCTTGATGATTCTTCACTGGTAGCTGGAGAGCATACAATGTGATTTTTATCTTATTTAATGAAAATATGGTTTTACTGCTGACAAATACGACCTAAGGTGAACTATTTAACTTTCTCTGTGGTTTAATATTTGTCTTGCCACTAGAGAAAAGAGGAAGACTCTTCTAGGGATCGTGAAGAAGTACTTTGCAAAGATGTTACAGTGATGGTGGATGGGAAGAGAATCACTCAGAACAATTTAAATAAAACTACTTAAAAATACATCTTTGTTTAATAGTTTTTTCCATTTCAGGGCTGTTGTAAATCTACTTGAAGATCAAAATCTGAGCAAGATGGTCTAGAAGCTGGCCAACAAAAGATCACTGTGCAACATGGAAAAAATCGTCTCCTTCTCAGGAGGAAAACTTTGAAGATGATGGAGTCTCCACCTGAACCTGCAGTGTTCTCACCACTTGCATTAGCCATAATACAAGAAGTGACAGAGCATGAAGTATGTAAGTCCTTCCAGGACTTGCAAAATGAACAGAATTAGAAAAAAAATTACACAGAAATATTATATAAAGAAGATTAAATATGTTTGAAATACTGGTTTTAAGAAGTAATTTTTACAGTTCATTCACTACCTTGGACTACTGGACTTTCAATGAAATGGGTAAAAGCGCTTGTATTTTAAGGCGGACGTCATTCCCCAGGGAGTTTAAAAGTCTGAGCACCTCTGAACGGGAGAATCAAAGCCAGATTTTAGTGAGGATATTGAAAATCATATATTTAACTTCTCTTAATTTTGTGAAAATGTTAATCCAGACTAGATGAAGCTAAGCATATAGTCTAGCCAGAGACTATAAGCACTCCTTATCTCCTCAATGGTATCCAGGTACAACACCTATAACATAATGACTATAATTCATTTTCTTCTTGACACATGGAAGGATGTGTAATGATAGGCAAGATCATTAAAAGTTACTTCATGAGTTTCATTAATTTGTTACCTGCACATTTGCACACTTAACCATTTCTGCCATCAAGGAGACTGAAGTATGCAAACAGAAGAATAAACCCGTAGGGACAGACCAAGGATTCGTTTAGCCCTGTAACAAACATCAGTGGACAAAGCCAGGATGCCTAGAAAGAGTACAAAAACAAGGCAAGGCTGTATGTTTTCCACATGTATTCCTCCAGGTTCTAAGCATTTGCAGGCTTTCTAAACCAGATGCAATTTCTAAGCAGTAGCAATCTTGAATGGATTTCTCTTCCAAGGGTTTGTTCAGTGTACCCTTGGATCCATGTAATCGTCAGTCACCTAAAACATCCTACAGCACAGAGATCCACAGCCCAGCCACATATTTTGTCCCAGCTGAACCAACTTCCTGCTTCCTTCATTGGTCACACCTTCCTTCTTGAAAAGGCAGTGAGATGTCAATCCATGCTTTTGTCTCCCTGAAAGGGACCACTAACATGCTGCCCGGTTCTTTTCTTTCTGGACTGAAAAGTGCAAGACCACATGGTGATTCTTCATCCTGAAACCTTACCACACCTCTGCCCATCCTTCTCTAGCACTACTCCATTACGTGACTATTTTGTTTATAAAGAAAAAATTTGCTTTCTTTGTGTAAATAATGATTGTTTGATGCAAATTAAAAAAGTTGAGCTGGTGACGTTGAAAAATGTACTATGGACTGATTAAAATGTTTAATAGATTTTACGATTAAGATTTTCTCTTGAGTCCAGCAGAAGCTCTGAAAAGAGGCCAAATACTGAGCACTCCAGGGTAGAGAATGCTTTTCAGTAAAGAACATTGCAACAAAATTGCAAGAACAGAAATTGGAGGTAGTAACTCATCCTCCCAAAAAATTCCCCTTCTCCTCAGATTCTCTGTCGCTGCAGATGTTCTAGCTACACCATCTGCACATCCTTAAAAAAGCATTATCGTATTTTTCAGAGATACATCATTTTGTTTGCTATTTAATGAAAAGATCATTTGCATTTTCACAAATAAAACATCATATTCAAAAATGACGTGCACTTAATTCTATAAAAATATCTTTTTTTAAAAAGGAAATTATATTTTTGGTAACACTATTATTAGCTATGTCTTTTTATATCATTTGCTGGACAAACTTAAAAATCTTGCAACATTAAGAAGAAAATGCATACAGGAGGAAAAAGCAGGCAGTAACAATTCTGCAGTTTGCAAAACTAGCTTACATATTCAAGGTGAGTTTTTGATCCCATGCAATCAGAGAAAGTGTATTGTGGTGAGTCTGGGACTAAATTTTGAATGCTGGTCTTAAAGATACACCAAAATCAGGTCTCACTACTTGGGAAAAGTTTTCCATTGAATGTGTTACGAATATGAGATCCTGCCATCAGTTCTGCAATTGACTTTTGAACTCCTCTTTTTGTGTTGTAACTGGGGTATAGCATAGCTGAGGGAGAAAAAGAGGGAAGTAGAATATTCTTTTCTGTATCGAAGCAAATATATAGTATTATACAACCCTTTTGTATTTTAAGGACATCTGCAAAGAACCTCCAGTCTTATTCAGATTGATACTTTGAGGATTTTAAATTTTCATGGGCTGCTAGCAAATCTGGCAAAAAGTAATAGATACATTAGCAGAGTATTTCAAGAAATGAAGTTCAAAACCAGCTGAACTAATCCATACCAGTGAGTGTGGGGACCTTAGAGTAGATCAAGGAGGTTTTTTCTGTATGGCTGTGTATATCTTCATAATCTCAGGAGCCCACAAGGGTTTTTGGCCAGTGCAGATAAGGCAGCCTTCCTAGCATGCTCTGTAAAGTGTGATCTGTGCAGAAATCCCAGTGCTTTGGGAGGGCAAATCTATTTACCCTCATTCAGACGCCCTCCTACACCCCACCTTGGAGGGCCATCAAGTTTGGATCATCTGCCAGGAGATTTTCACCTGTTTTTGCTCTGCAGAGAATCCCTAGTACCTCCTCCCACTACACCCAGGATACAGGGGCCAGACTGAAGGTGAAAATCTCACCATGATTAAATTTAATCTTGCGCTTACATTCCTTCCTGAAGCAAGATGTCCTCATACATATGTGTAAGTGATTTCCTGAATCAGGGGCAAAACAACCATGTAATCCCTTGTTTCATTTACTTTGCATTGTCTAATACTGCAGCATAATCTTGTGCATTTTGTTGTAATTTAACAATATTTTTACCATTTGCCCACTATGCTTTCATCTTCCCTTTCTAATTCCTATTAAAGAAAAGTCATTTTGGAATGCTTATCTTGTCTGTATATGACCTACCATCTGTCTCAGGAGATTTAAGATGCATTTATATAGTTATTTAAGTCTTGATGCATGTGCAGTTCAATTTATGTATGGTCTAATAGTATATATCATAGATACTAATTTTTTTCTTTGACAGCTTTACTGGGTCTTTTTGGAAATGCAACTTTTATGGTGAATTTCAGAGATTTTAATAGTTTTTTTGGTAAATTTGTTTAATCAAACAGACTTTACAAAATAATCATTTTGTAAAATGTACAATGTACTTTTGTTTTCTTGGTTGTTATGCATAGAGGAGAGAGATTGCTACAAAAATATGGTAATTTTTTAACATGATGTTTTATAAAATAAAATAAAGAATTGCTAGTTGAAAACCTGATTCAGTGCTCCACGACCAGTGGCAAAATTTCAGCATTGTGCAGCTATTATAGGGAGAAAATAAGAAAAGAATTTTATTTATGGTTTTATGAATCAGAAAGGTACAGCTAGCTGTTAAGCCAAATGTACAGCATTTTGTAGGGGGGTTGGAAATAGAGCTCTGCATTTTCCAATTGTTTTTCTGTAAAGTATGGAGATAGATTTTTCAGGAGCTAGACATTCAGCTCCTACTTCATTATAAGAATCTTGTTATAGTAGGCCAGTCTTGTTCACTTATAATTTACTAAGTCTTTTACTTAGCTGTATAGAAAAACCTTTCACTTAGAACTGGGTCAGAGCACTTAGACTGGAAAATTCATTGTGGTGCATTTTCAGAACACTGCCACTTTTGCAGGAATTTGTGTTTTGTGGGCTGTGAAAAGTCAGCTAGAGAAAAAGCTTGCGTGTCTGAAGCAATTAAACCCAAATCCAGCACGGCCATATATGGGTAATTGCCTATTTAAAATTACTTAACCTTGTTGTCTTTTGCACTCTATCCTCATGTTCTTATAGTCAGAAAGTTGCTGGGTGAAATGAGAAGAATTGAGCCAATAAAATCTTCATTTGAGACTGCAAGCCCTTTCACACAGAAATTGTTTTGTAGTATATGTTCCTACTAGGTCTTCTGGCACTTTGTTCTGATCCTTATTGAAGGTATCACGTGTTGTCACAACATTAGAATTAAGTAATAATATGAAGTTTTCATGAAGATGAAACTGTTACTATTTTGGGATAAAATTAAGTTGAATTACACCTAGAATAATGGCAAATTGTTACTTAAGATCTCTTGATAATTGCAATGACTCAAATGTTTGCTACCTTTTCCTGCCAAATTTCAGTATTTAAAGCGGAATTCTTCCGTAATGGATATGTGATCTTTAAGATACTATCTTTCTTTCTGAGTATACAGGAAGTGCAGTCAATTTTGGGTTTGTTTTTTTTTTTTGAGGACCCACTCAGTGGAAAATCAGGCTGCTAATCCCATTTTGACCATTTCTCTTGCATTCCTAGTCTCTGCTTCCATCCCAGTTTCCCCCCATCCAAGCATACTCTGCCATCAGCACAGCTCTACCTTCATGCTGGTGAGACTAAGATTGAACAGGAAAGGAATGACACTCTGAGATGATGGGAGAGAAGTAGGAAAGAGCAAGAAGATTAAAACAGGCTGAGAGTATTTCGAGAGGGGCTGGTGAGAGTAGGGTGGGATGGGGGAAAACTGGGAGTGGAGCAGTGACTGGGAGTACTAAAGAATGAGTCATGGAAGAAAGGATGAAAAGAATAAAGAAATTAAGCAGCACCTTGAGCTTAGTGAGACAAAGAGACTGTGCTTAGAAACCTAATGGGAGGGGGGAGGAGGATCAGATACTGTGAGAAGAGAGATGCCTGTGAGCAGGATCTTTTCTGAGGGGAAGAACTGGCTGGATGGAAAGCCAGACAGGAATGGTGAGCAACATGGAGCAAGGGATTGTGATACCGTGGGAGGCAGAGAGAGAGAGATCAAGCAAGGAGCCAAACAAGGCAGAACATGCAGATGGAGAGAATACAGGCTGCATGAAGATACTGAAAATGAGGAAACAACCTTGGATGGTGGGACAGAAGAGTCAAGGGATTGGAGTGATGAAGAATAAAGCTGGAAGTAAAGCACAGAGCTAAATGGATAAGAAAACAGAAACTGGGGTGAGAAACCTGGAGAATGGAGGCTGGAAGTCACTGTCAAGAATAAACTGAAAGAATGAGCAAGAGAGATGCAAGACATTAGTAAGCACAGTTTTTGAAGGGACAAGAAAGAAGAGGTCAGAACAGATAATTTGTTTGGAGGTACGAATACTCTTCTTGAATACTCTTCTATCATGAGCCTGAATTAGGAACATTTTTTCTGAGCTTCTTCTCTGCTGCTAGCAAAGCATCTATAAAAACTGTTAGTAAACTGTGTCTATTGGCTCCTGCATTTATAGTTAGCTTGAAAGGTGAATACCTCACTGCGTTAGATCAAGTATCCAGATTCTTGTTCTGCAGTTGAAAGTCCCTACCTTGTGTATGGTTTTTGCTGTTATGAGTATGGTGCCACCTGGAAGAACACCTGAATTGTTGATGTAGAGTTTAAGACATCACAGAAAACTTGAAAGGAATTGCAAGGAATTGTTTGAGTGTTAAGAAACGTGTGTATGAGGGCTGTACAGCACTGGCCCAGCCAGTGTCTCTGGTGTGCACTTGAAGACAGAGTAGGCTGCAGGCTTTTACCCTCACCACACTCACACAGGAGGGAGTAGAGGACCAGCCAAAGCTGTCAGGATAAGCAGTGCTGGTTAGGCAAACCTGGGAAATCCAAAAAAGCTTAGCAGGAAGGCATTTTAAAGGCAAAAGAGAGACTGAAAGTCTTCCCCCCTTTTCCCACTTTAAGTTTGGCTGTAGACAGAGGTGGGGCTGGGACTTCATCCAAACAACCGAAAAACGAAAAAGAGAGGCGACCGAGGAATTTAATGGGGCAGCATGCTGAGAAACAAACCTTATAAACTGGCAGATGTGTGTGTATATGTACTTCATTGTAAAAGGTCCTGAAAAGAAAGAGGTTTTTACATGTTTTTCAGTTTTAAAACCTTCAGATGTTTACGTTTGTAGATAAATGGATGAAACTAAATTCCTTGTCTCGTAAAAAGTTCATCAGGTGAATGATGTAGTTCTTTCAAAATGTCATCAGTCTTCCTGGTCCAAGTGGTATTCACAGCAGGTTCTCAACCAGTGGAAGTAAAAATGCCAATATCCTTTGAACAGCATAGGGGCAAGTCATGCATAATTGAATCTCTTGTTTTTGCTGTTAAAGCACTGGTTTTATCCAAGCTGCCCATGTGCTGCACCTGCAAATCTGAGGGGAACACATTTGTAATTTTCTAAGAAAGCTTTAAAGACCTTAAGATTGCATGTTCACAGGGAAAACATCCAAAAGGACCCACCAGGCCATCTGGTCCAATTTGGCCTGCAAGATGCTCTTCCCTGTCTATTGCTGTTGTGCTGAAGCTGGTAACTCAGCTGAAGTCTGTGTTGAGCAATACCTGCCAGAAAAGCACCCAGGCTTGCTCTGGGGTCATTGAAAGACTGGAAGTCCAGAACTTTCCTTTAAACTTTGTTACATAGGTTTATTGCCTTCTGCGCTGTACAAGGATTTCTCTTCTTTCAAGATATGAACACATCTGCCTTCCTCTTCCAGCCACTGGTTTGTTTCTGCTAAAGTCAGCAGTTTTTTAGTACTTCATATTTTTTCTTTATGGAAAACCTTTTCTCCACCAACACACCAATCAATCATTTTTTGGTCTTCTTTTATGACTAAGCTTCTTAAAGGTCCTCTCAAAATCTTCTGTCTCATGTTTGGGTATTTTTTCCGACTCTTTTTGACAGCTTCTAATTTTTCAGCATTATCTGTTCAACCAAGAACTATATATGCTGTAGGACACTGATGGCTGTGTGCACCTGCTTGCTATGCCTCCACCCTGAATCCTTTGCAGAGTCACATCTTTTTTAAACACAGTTTGTCATTCACTAGATACAAACTGCATTCCTTGTTCCTGAACCAACTTCTCATTTGACTCTGGCAAATCACACAGGGGTAAGAGTTGTTCCTATGTGTTCCTGATTCTTTCATATGCTTCTCCCACCTTCCATCACTGCTTCAGCTATCTTCATGCCCTCCACCCATTTTGTCTTCACTAGGAGCACTTCACTATTCAGAGAAGAACTGAAGATTTGTTGACCTGATGTACAAAGGTGCTGGAAAGAACACAACCCTGACTCATGTTCCATTTGCAGGGGATACCTGTTGTCTGCATGTTACACTAAACAGCAGTCTGTGCTCTTATTTTAGAATAAGAGCTCAGACTGCTGTTTTACCATTCATAGCCCCTTAGAAGTGAGGCTGCATAAGGGAAGGTGCCTGGTTCCCTTCATGCCACACCCTAGGAATCTCTTATGTTTCCACACAAATTAGTAGAAATTGAGTAGAATGGGTGGAGTGTGGGATGCAGGGAGAAATCCTGTTAATCCCTAGCCTGGTAGCTGAGGTGTTTTCCTGAGAGACGTATGTCTTCCTTTTCTTCAGCTGAGAAAATGGGTCTGGCCTTTGGTCACTGCACAATTGATCAGAATAGGAGTTTAGTTTATAAAAGCCCATTAAATTGAATGCAAAAATTCTTTTGGGTGCTTTGCCACCACCTCTTCTCATTGCTGGAGATGTTTCTTACTCCCTTGCCTCCTAACTCATCCAAAATATCTCACAATGCATGCATCTGGGGGAGTTCTCTTCTGTCTCTGCCTGGGGCTAGTACAGATTCCTCATACTGTACATTGTTCTAAAGAGTGTGAAATTTATATTCAATATTTTAAATAAGGAAAAATACAACTTTGTCTAAAAAGTTTGAGCTCCATCTCTTCCTCTCTCTCTCTTTCTCTCTCTCTCTCTTTTTCCCTCCAGGACAAATGAAATGAATAAATGTCCATGACTCTTGTCCCCCCAGTCTTTCTTTGTTTTTCCTTCTCTTTTGTTCAAGCACTTTTAACTGGAAAGGGGACAGAGTGGCAAAAGAAAGCTCAGAGACCTCTAAAGTTTAAAAAATGACAAACTTATTGTCTCATTTTCAGAGGTTTTCTTGATCATGGCTTTCATAAATCATGTCACAGCAGGGCTGTGTTGAGGCATCACTTACAGCAGCACTATGCCACCAGCTTTGGAGGGTTTTATCTATAACTTTTAATCCTTGTGATAAAACTTCCTTGAAAATCCTGGAAAGGACTTCCACACCCTTCAGTGATGTCTTAAAATTTCAGCTTGTCTTTGGCAAGATTGGTTCACCAAGAAGTGAGATGCCAGACCTTAGCAGAGGAAGAACCATATCTATCTGTCTCTGGCAGACTGATTCACAGTATTGCTTGAAATGCAAACTGCATCGCTAGACTTATCCAAGATGAGTTAAAAAATATTAAATTGGAAGTAAAATTGAAGGATCAGAACACAGTATAGAATCCTTCCTTTCAAACGTCACTTGTAAATACAGTTGTAATTCCCCTAACCTTGCTGGCTACAAAGTGTATTTATTTCCTTCCTTCTTTCCTTCCTTCTTTCCTTCCTTCTTTCCTTCCTTCCTTCCTTTCTTCCTTCCTTCCTTCCTTTCTTTCTTCCTTTCTTCCTTCCTTCCTTCCTTCCTTTTTGCTCTTTTTGCTCTTCTTTCCTTTTTACTTACTTTTCTTTCTTTCTTTTTTTCTTTCTTTTTGTCTCTACCTTTTCCTTTTCCCCTCCTTTCTTTTTCTTTCTTCTCTCCTTCCCCATTTCATTCCTTCCTGAACTCCTCTGTTCCTCCCTCTCTCCCTTCCTTGTTCCTTACCAGAACTGTTGACTTTGAATGAGAAGGGGCAATTTTTAAAATTAAAATTGGCATGGGAAAAGGACAAAGTCGTGCCACCTCTTTGTCTCAGTTCTGAGGATTCCAGGATCATAAAAATAGTTTCTAAAACACAGCATTAGCACAGAAGTCTGAGTCAGTTTTCATAGGAATCAGTGAAAAGTTGGGTCATGATGGCTAAAACTGCTCCATAACAATAATCTCAAAGTAATAATCAAAGTCTAGCTCTTTGCTTTGAAAACCACAGCTAAGCCTCTGGGCTGTGCTTGGGGACCTGCGTGCCTCTGGATGCTGGAAGCACGGGTGCTGACGGAGGGCTCAGGTCAAGCTAGCGGGAACAGGCAGCTTCTGCTACTCCTGTGGGATCTGCAACGCCTCCTGGATGCTGTTTGCCCTCGGGCCAGCAATGGACTTCTCCCAAAATGGAAAGTAAGGGGCTTGTTTCAGGGTCAGCATTAATGTAGGGGAGTACTTGAGGAAAGCCCTTGAGGCTGCCAAGCCCCAATAGCGCATGACGGCGGAACCTTGTTGTTAATAAGGTCTGAGTCCAAACTATTTCCTGATAACAAGGAAAGTACTGGAAGGTTGTGCTGAGCTTTGGTGGCTGGGAAGACCCTGGCTGCAGAGAGGGGAGTAGGGTAGGATCAGTGCCAACCTATGACTGGGCACATTACTGCCTGTGCCAAGCCTGTGCCAAACAGTGTGTGGCATGCTGGGGGTCTGTAATCCACTCGGTTGCCTTTCAGATCCCTTTTACCTGGCAAATAAGCTGCATTGGCACTAACTCACACTCAGTTGTCCTCCATATGCTGCCCTCACTGCTGTGCTTTGCAGGCCACAGCCACAGACTTCCCTCCTTGGGCTCTTCACTCGAAGAAGGATGGGCCTGGGGATGGCACAGGTTTCCTTGAACCACTCTTTGGGCTCCTGTGTGTCAGCCACTCCCCTCAGGAGTTGCTATTGCCAGCCAGATCATCATGCTTGACCCCAGATGATCTTTCCCTGAAGCAGGACGTGTCGAGAGCATCAAGTAACCAACAGCCCTGGTGACCTGGTGGGTGCAGAGGAGTGTGGGATGAACTCATGAAGTTTTCCCCCTGCCTTTCATAGCCGACTCATAGGAATTCCTGCACTTCAGAAAATGGCAGCTGTGTTGCAGCAACAGCAATGAGCTGCATGATTTAAATTCTGGTAGGATAAACACTTGTCAAATAGCTCACACTAATCAATAAATGTCATCTAATAACAAAAGAACCTGTCAAAAGCCATGAACTCCATCCCTGAGACATTCACCTTGGATTTACAAAAAACTTTGAGTGACCAGCAGCTGGGCTTGTTAGGTTTCTCGTGGATACAGCTCTGAAATTCTTGTCTTACCTCTCTTTGAAGGCCAAGGAAATGACTTTCGTTTTAATTTCAGAGTAGGTCAGTCCATGTATACCTAGCAACAAAAATTATGCTGGTAGAGTCACAGGGCAGGAAATACAATATTAACTTGATCCTGGCTGTGCTTTTTTATCCTTAACAAGAGAAAATCAGGAAATAAGGAGAGTGTTGGATTTAATTTGGAATTTCCTGGCCCCTTGCTGCTTGTTGTCTTGAAGATAACACTATCTAAACATCCAGGGTCTTAAAAATTTAATTTCCTTTCTCTATTTCCTAGTTTGTATTGCTCAGGCTTTCAGGCTTCTATTGTGGCTCCTCTTGAAGAAGAGACTTTTAATAATTCTGAGTGTGTTTTCACATGGCGTTTACATGCCCCTTGTTCTTTTCCACTTTTCCCCCAAATGAAAGCTCTCCGTTCCTGCACACTTAGTCAGCCTGTGGTGCTAGAGGGTAGGCACAGAAAGGAGAATTTGTTGATACTGCCAGACCTTTTGTATTTTCCTTTTCATTCTTCTTTTTGTGTCACCAAAGATGACTATTGCCCAAAAAGGCATGTCAGCAGAGCTCACATAGGGCATCTTTGATCTCAGTGTCCAGTGTGCTCTGCAAGAGCAAGGAATTCTCATTCTAGAGGCCAAAAATAAACCCCATCTTGTCATTACATCTGGAGACCAATTGGCACAAGCACAGATGCTTTCCTGTGATGTGACTGAACTGACCTGTGTGA
Organism: Oreocharis arfaki; assembly: GCA_013398015.1. Lineage (NCBI taxonomy): Eukaryota > Metazoa > Chordata > Aves > Passeriformes > Paramythiidae > Oreocharis > Oreocharis arfaki. Next base: position 308,619 of record VZRR01007580.1, read on the forward strand.
ACTGCTGCCACCTCAGTGGAGGAAGGACATCCTGTTAGGCTTTCGACCACAACTGTGTCCTTGATGCCCTTGCTGTCTGGGAGCTGGTGTTCATACACGGGCCAGGGAGTTCACTTCAATCTCACAGTGAATTCTTTGCCAAGAAAGACCAGAAAATTCAGAGGGATTCTGGCAAGGGACATGGTTGCCTCATTCAGATCTCTTTGAAGGTTCAGAGATTCCTCTCGCTTGGTTAAAATACAGGGACCACACATTCATTTTATTGATGCCAAAAGTACATCACCTATTCTTTGAGTATGGTCTGGAGAGTTGCACTCTGCAGACAAGGAAATAAAGCCACGTTTTCATAACAGAGAATCTTTTGCTAATTCTAGGCACTGGGTAGATTAGGCACACTGCTTCCCACTTAAAATCTAAAACAAATTCAAGTAAATGGCTTGGTATATGTGGAAATTATTTTTTAATAACGTGTAGGTATTCTTGTTTGTTATTTATGTGCATATAATTCTGGCAGCCATTAACATCTTAATGAAATCTTTGTATAGAATAATTTTTTTAATGAAAACACGACTGTGAATATGATTTGCTGCTCCTAGCAAACCAAGCATAATTAGATCCAGTTTAATAATGTGGAAACTATTAACACATGAAAAATGCGCTCTGAACACATTCCTGTGATGACACAGGTTCATCAGAAGAAGCTGAACTTTTGCTTTTCCCAAGGTCCTGCAGCACAGATGAGGCTGAAATGCTGTTGAAGTTACAGTGCACTGATCCCACTGGTGAGATTCTCAGGCATTTGTTTGCAGAAAGCCTGTGCACTGTGAACCTTTATTTACCTTTTCTCACCAGAGGATTTTACTCCTTGAGCAAGGGATAAAGCCTCTTTCAACTTTAGATTTCAAGAAACTCAGAACTCAATGAGAAATTAAGGTCTTGTTTGGTTTGGGGATTTTGCCATATTATACCGCTGGTGACAGCCACTGATGGAGCTTTGTCAGCAGTGTCCCCAAGCGCACACAGGCAAAGCTGCTATTTGCACTGGTGGAGATTAGCTGGCCACCAAACAGCAGTAAATTGCACAAATGCAAATCAGAGCTTGCTGTGCCCTGCTGACATATGTCCCTGCCAGTGGCAGGGGGTTCGATGAGAGGATCTTCAAGGTCTATTCCAACCCAAATCATTCTATGGTTATGTGGCTTGCATAAAGGGTTTTGCCAGTGTCAATATATTGGCTTTGCAAGGGGAGAATTTTTACAGGGCAACTAAAGGCTAGTGGCTAGCACAAATTTGGATGTGACGTATCACACCTCAAGCAAAGCAGTGGAGAGGACAGTCAAGCTGTGAAATGTGCTTCAGGGTGGCTTGACTCAGACACAGGCCAGGTGACTCGCAGCCCACAACCTTCCCTCCTAGAGTACACAGAAGTCTCTTCAGAACTTCTGATAAGCCCAAGATTTGAGCTTATACTTCAAAACCTTCTGGGCAGATTTTTGCTTGATTTTTTCCTCTTTTTTTCTTGTACATGAATTAATCATCCTGTTCTACTCAAACTCACACTGGACAGACCAGGAAAGGACTGAGATGGGAATCCTGTCTGGATGCCTGAGGAGCTTAGAGGCCACAAGGGGTATTTTAGCAGGCTTTGGCCAAGGTTAAATCCAGGTGGGCTTTCCCTTGTTGAGATGTATTCTTCCATGGCCTCACAATTATCTATACATCAGGACTCACATTTTCCAGTGTGGCTGTGTTCAGTCATTTTTACACACCTAATTAAGCCGAGAAATGCACGTTTAGTGTTCTAACGATGACAGAACCACCCAATAATCTTTAGCACTTACATCCATATGAAATGGTGCATACAACATCAAAGCTGTGTACACACATTAAATAATTCATCCTTATAATAACTGCTGGGGGCAGGGGGGAGAGGCATTAGCTAGAAAGCTTCTCCCCCCTTGTTGCAGCAAGTCATTGGCAGAGTCAGGGCTAAGCACTGTGAGGGTTTGGTGCTGAGCTTTATGCTTCATCCATTAGCTCTCACTTCTCTCCAGTTCATATGTCGTTTGGAACACTTCCTACTCCAAGACATTGTCCTGTGGGAAGCAGCTATGAGTCTGTATGAACAGAATATTCCATAAAAATAAAGCAGCAATCCCCCAGTTTGAGTGACTGGTGCTGTCGAGGAGATACACAGATAAGTGATGCTGCCTGAGTTGCTCGTGACACAAACACCCACGACAGTGTTGTGACGCTGGGGGGCCACGCACCCACACCCTCCAGCGGTGGGTAGGAGCATCCGGGTGTCACGGTATCGGGACCATGGTGCAGAGGAGGGCTGGGTGCTGGGAGGTGGAGAAAAGCCAAAACAGGATGAGCGTGGCAGCTGTGTCAGTGGCTTTGTGCTCTGCTGGGCTCATGACCAAAGAGTACAGCCCTAACTTGGTCACCCTCCTACTCACTGCTGTGATCAAATTCAATCAGCTATTACCAGAAATTACGTAAAAAAATGACCCCAAAATCCCTTCCAAAACATGAGGGGTTTGAGACTAGTGGGGGCTCCCTTCCCCCTCCCTCAGTCTTCAGCCAAAGTGAGCAAACGAATCACTACAGGAAAACTGAATTTCTCTGCAGACATCCTGTGGCTTTATGATCAGGATGCATCCTCTTGCATGATATTCTTCGCACGGTACAGCTGTGTGTCACAAGCGTTGGCTTTTGTTTGTCTCTTCCCGTGAGCGGTGAGGTGTACGGCACCTCTGAAAAAGCCCATCTGCAGAAGGCAGCTTTCTGAGGCTGGTAGAGATGGTAGCCAATGCTCTGGGAAAGAGCCAGCTCAGACGCAATAATAATGTGATGTTTCACTGGCCGAGGGCAGCAGCTCCTGCTATTCTGCTGGCAATTGGCAGGTATATGGCTCTACACATCATGCTTTTCTGACAGACATGGCTGTTTTTCCAAGAAGCCTTTGGACTTCAAATGTTATAAATGTTTTGTTGTCTCATTTTAATCTAGGTTGCCATTTGGTGTAGTTATCTTTGTGCTCAGTACAAGTTTACTTGTGAAGTTTATATTGCCCTTTTGGGATGATAGCACTGAGTCCACATATTCTTATAAAAGCCACTTCATCTTCAAATAAAACACCCTAAAAATCCTGTACATATTCCAGAGTTTAGTACAATATATGAGAGGCTCTGGGGAGACCTAAATAATAGGGACCATTTTCTATCTAGATATGTTTGGACATCCCTTTATAGAGCATGTGGAAATATATTCCGTTTTCACATAGATACACCCTCCTCCTGTAACATGAGTCAAGAGGAGAAAGCCCACACAGTTGTTTTGGTTACTTAGGAACTTCCATGCCTGATTAATCAGTTTCTCTCCTCTGCTTCGAGGAACCTAATTGAACTTGTCATTTTATTCCTCTGAAATGTACTCGAAGATTCAAAAAATTCTGGCATTTCTGATATTTATTTCCCACACTTCAGTTGCCAAATGTACCTCCCTTGCGGATATTACAGATTGGCTTCCATCTTAGCTGAGATAATCCTGTACGTATTCTGGTCCTTGCCTATGGAGAACGGAGCATCTTCTGCTCTTCTGGTGCAGTTTGGCAGGAACCAAGCCCATTCCTATACCATGGCGCTTTCTGTACCAGCAGTGCGCCTCCTTCTCTTGCTCCCACAATATCTTTTCCCTCCAGCATCTTCCAATTACAGTATTCCTTCCATTACCATTAAATTTAATATAATCCATCAAATAGTCCCAGAGGGGATATCTTTCACTTTGGATTTATCTGCTAATAGACACATGGTAGCAGATGATCTCTCTTCTCTCTCTTTTTTTCTGTGAGATTATTAATTACTAATGCAATTTTATCACAGAAACCTGGCAGTCTCCAAACATAGTCTCGTATCTTCTTGTTTCATTTGAATTTCTCCAGTGTAAATTACCGCCTCACAGTCCAGGTTTCTATAGGTGTCATTGCATTCCAGCATAATTCATTTTAAAAGAGAAATAAATTATGTCATTGGTGTGTTTCTTCATCCTTAGCTCCCCATCCATTGTTCGATTCTATTCTCTTTGGTGCATTTATACACTCATTTTTCACCAGTTTTATAAATGTTGCAGTCGGAGGCTTGGATCAAATTCTCAGCTATAGGCACAGGGCTCCCATCTAGATGAATAGCTTCTTAGGTTTAAGGCCAGAAAGAAACATTAAAGCATCTGTTCTTATTTCCTGTATATCACAGGCCATTACATCTCACACAATTACCCATGTATTGAACCTAATGGCTTCTTTGGCTAAAGTACATCTTCTAGAAAGGCATCCAGCCACGATTTGAAACTCTCCAGGGACAAGAATCCACTGCTTCCCTTGAGGATTTGTTCCAGTGGTTAATTAACCCCACTCTTAAAAATATATGGCTTATATCCCATTTTAATTTGTCTGGCTTCAGATTCCAGTCCCTGGCTTTTGCTATACATTTTGCTGCTGGTTAAAGAACTTTATAGCAGCTCGTATTTCCAGGACAGGTATCTTTCAATCTTCTCTTTGATAAACCCCCAAATATTACAAGCTAGGTATCGAAAGAAAAATGGATTCTCAAGGCATTAAATAATTTCTGTGGCTTTTTTGGAACCTTTTTCAAATTTCCCTCACAAGAAATGACCTTCATATGTCTGGTCGTGATCTGCAGGAGGAAACTCTTCTGTCTTCCCCTCAGTCCTTTTAGAATGTAGCCCAGGTGCCATCAAGACATGGTCATGCATAAACATACACTTGGGCCCAGTCCTGGGAGGTGAGTTTCTCAATCAGTCCAGCACACCCCGAAAATTAAGTCTTGTCCTTCCCAGGACAAGGAGGCTCTGGACAGTAAGACAGTCTTTAACCAGATGCATATCTTGCCTCCTGCCCTCCCAGCCCATGATAAGATTGGAAAGAAGGGCCATGCTGCTTCATGGTCCTTTGGCTGAGCTGGCAGGCATCCATCATGGAGAACCTCTTTTGGTTTTTTGTGTTCTCCCCCAAGAACTGGCAACTTCTCTGCAAATAATAGTAGTTCCAGAGAGGAAGCTTTTGAGTGGCCGTTCCCATCTGGTGCTCGGGCAAAGCAGAAGCAGCTACTGAACGTGTGCACTGATGTACCTAGCCTGTCCAGGCCTAATGTTTATTTTTATTAGTGATAAGTTGCTGTGAGTGTGTGTGAATGTCTCTTCTAGATAATGAAAGTTTTGCTTCAGAAAACAAGCAGCAAATAGCTTTAAGGAAGTTTTATGACCAAACTGGGATACGCTGTTGGTTTTATGGCTTGTGGACCCCAAGGAGAAGCGAGGGCTTGAAGCACTCTGCATCAGGCTCAGGCTGCCTCAGTTCCATCTGTGTTCAATTAAATCCTGGCCAGCCAGTGATACCCATCATCGGGCCTGCTGCAGCACACAGTGCAGCTGCTGTAAGAGGTGAGACCCACCTGCAGCCTGAGACAAAGGATAGGTGACTGAGGCAGCCATCCCTTATCCACCTATCCAGCGCAGGACCGGGGTGCCACCTCAGAGCTCTCATTTAGGTACATATAAGCCTTTATGCCCCATAATGGAGGTATTAATGGTGGTTGCTAAAGATTTTAAGTGCCTTTAGAAACTAGACGCTGTCAAACCATGCTGAATTAATGAGGCTTAGGATGCCTGGCATATGGTGGGATTTAGATCTGCTTGTGGCTCATGGCAGTACAGGACAAGGAAAGCATGGGGCTGAGTTGCCTATGTAGGGATGCACAGCCCCAGCACTGTGCCTGTACCTGCTGCGCAGTGTATCATGGCATTATCTTCTATCATGCATGCAGGGATAGTGACTGGTGCTGGCCAGTGTTCCTCCACCTGTGCCAGCCAGCATTGAGAAAGCGCTTTGACTCTGCTCTTTCAGCTTCATTAGCAGGTTCCAAGCATGCATCCCCAGCCAAGAAATCAAAGGCAGTAAATAAAGTCAGATTTTCAAAACAAAGATCCTGTGAGGAGCACTGGAAAAGCTTGTGTTTGCAGGCTGCTGAAGACACTGGGGAAGGAAGAGATGCTTAGTGCTCTGCAAGACTCTGATCTGAGGCTGATGACAAGCCATCAGCCTCAAGGTTTGTTTTTAATCTTGTAGCCACACCAGAGGGGTTGATATTCCAGTTCCATGAACAAGTCTCCCCTAGATCCCTGAGCTCAAGGATATATTAGAAATGTCTGTGCTAAGTGATAGTCCTTAGATATTGCTCTTCTGCAGACCTCGTGGCCCTGCTGTAAGATGCTCCCTTTGGGCACGCAGAAAGGCAAAGATGAGGCAGGGAAGAAGCTTTTTTTGATGTTGAAACATTTTGTTTTTCAGGGAGGGGGGATAGCTATTTATTTACTTTTGATGGAGCCAGGACAAACCATTTGTTTGATGGATTAGGCAGTTTTAATATGTCAGGTTGCCTAGGGTACAGGCCAGGCAGGTTAGCTGAAGCAATTGTCTCTATACAAATGGAAAGAATAATGTCCTGAAAAGGCAGCATTAAGGGTTCTGCTCTCTCATCTGCAGACTATTCCACAATACTTACCCTTTAAATCCCAGTCGAGCCTCTTAAGGAGACCTGAGCTAGCAGTGAGAAGGAAAGGCTTTTGTGGCCTTTTAGCTACAGACTAAATACTGCTTTAATAATGCAATGCTACTTTTTTTCCCTTGTAGGAGTTGTTTGATAATGGCTGGTAGTTCTGGTGGGGTTTTTTGGTTTGGTTTTTTGGGGGGTTTTGGGTTTTTTTTTTTCAGTTTGGTTTGGTTTTTGCTGTTCTTGGTTTTGTTGGGGTTTTTTTTTTTGTGCTGTTACAAATACCTCAAGCCTCTATTATCATGAGTTGCCAGATGTAACTGCAACATAAGTAAAAACACACCATTAACTCAGTGACTTGCAAAGGAGAATATTATGAGTCTAATCCTCTTTGGCCAGAAAGCTTACACATTACTGGCAATGTCTGGCTCAGTTTATGTTAGGGTGTCTCAAGGGTACACAAGGTACTTGTCAGTGTGAGGAGAGGTATAGTCTGGACTGCCAGGGATGATGACAACTGCCAGCTTCCCATGTGAGCCTTTGTGCCCCTGGGAAAATGTGGGGTGCTTTGCCCTCCTCTGAAAGGATATTGTTGCAATTTCTTTTGGGTACTAAACACATCTACAGCTCAGCAGTGTGACTGACTCATGCATGATTGGCCTCTACTGCTTTGCTTGTGGATGTGGTAGAGCTCTTCTAATTTACAGCAGCTTCCCCTCCTGATTTATTTACAAACTCAACCTTTGGAGAAGATTGATTTTTTTTGATACAGAACTAGGCAGTTTCTCTTTTTTTAACAATACAGGCCTGTATAATCAAAGTTTGACTTGTTTTTTTCTAAGAGTGAACATTTCCCAAGTGCTCATGTTGTCTATGATAGGGATTCAATTAAATTTGAGAAATGAAAAGGCACCAAGTGCTCATGCTGCTGAAAAGGTTGTGGTGTTTGTCATGCCTGAGTGCTGCAGAGGCACCTGAAATGTAGTTTGCTTCCACAACTACCCACCAATGGGCCAGCAACCCCTGCAAAGCATCTCTGTGTCTCTCTGCAGTGATGAGAAACAAGGTGCTTCAGTTCCCAGTAACTTACTGCTTTGATTCCCCATAGTGACAGCACAGAACAGATACAGCAGTACAGAGAGGGACCCCCTGAAGCGAGAGGAGTTTGCCCCAGAAGTGATGGCCACTTGTGCCAAGAGGTGCTCACACTGTGACCCAAGGGCTGCCACAGCACCACCATGCTCGCCCTGCCTGCGCTGGGACATCGTGTTCCAGTGTGAAAAGGCATTCACCAGGCCATGCCTAGAGCGGAGTGAGCCCGTGGCCAGTCAGCCATGTGGCTGGGAGCCGGACTTGCCTGTTCTGCCCATTCCTCTGGTGGGAACTTTGCCTATGAAGGACACAGATGCACCCCCTACAGTTTTGGTGCTTCAATGGGCTCTGAAACGCAAGTTTCCCTCAGAGCTCCTCTTTGGAAGTGCAGAACACTTTTAGGTTGTTCTGGTAATGAAAAACAAGACCCTGAAAGTCCCATTACATGCTTGGCACAGCAGGAGTCAGGTTTGATGGAGCTGTTGAGCTGCCTGCGTGACAAATTCTGCTCCAGTTCCCAGCTCTGAAACCCAGGTCATGTAGTCTGGACATGATTTGGCAGGCATGGTATGTCCAAAACAGAATTTTATTTTTTTTTGTAGCTGGATCAGTTCAGCTGGATCTGACTCACCAGGCATGCAAGCACTTGTGTTGGCACTGTGGAGGTGGCAGCATAGAGAGAAGGAACAAACTGCCAGAGGGCATGGGACCACAGAAAATGTACATCAGCCCATGCTCTCGTGCCTTGCATTGTTCACTTTTCTGGGAGAAACACTTTCCTATTAATTCCCACCTCCACACTGCTCTCTATAAGGCAAGCGACATACTCCTTTTTGAGATTGCAGTTACACTTTCCTGGTCAGCAGAAGGATTTAAGCCTCAGCAGGGGACAGCTGACACAGCGGCTAAGATTAGATCTCAAATAACTATTTAAAAACCTTGTGTAATCAGCAAGAAAGGGCAAAGAGCTAAAGCATGAGCACAGAGCAGCACTGTGTTTGAATGCCCCCCTGTCCTTTCTTATGACAGGAGTAGCTTCATCATGTCTGCAACAATAAAACAAAGCATTGCAGCACCCAGTGTTATTTTGAATGGGATTAAAAAGAAATGAAATTATGGACACTGACTTCAAATCAGGGCTGAATGTTTTGGATGAGAGAACCCGACAGTTCTCAGCTTATATATATGTTTAGAATGTCAGCTGTTGGTCCCTGCATGGTCCTTTCCAGCAGCAGATGCAACCACTGCCTGCCTTGGCACTGAGACAGACAGCTCAGCCTTTAAGTAAGTCAAAGTAGATCCTCAGCTTTCCCAGGGGAAAATGAGATAAATTGATTACCTGCATATATCACCTGCATAGAAAAGTATTTAGGCTAAATGACTAATTTATTGGTGGATAATGCGGCCTTTTTTGATCTTTTATGACACTTTGCTGTTAAGCTATTCTTCCTGCAATCTAGCTGCAAGAACAGTAGGCGTGTGTAGTTTTTTATGGTATGCACATAGCCATGTTTTGGTCACCTTCAGGATCCTGAGTGAGGAACTCCAAAGGTGCAAGTGGAAGGTTTTCTTAAACACCAACTTGAGGTATAAAGTCCAACTTTCAAGTGAGGCACAATTCACACTCAGCACAGGCAGGAAGCAGCCGGCTCCCTTTCCAAGTGCCTTGCTATGAGCACAACCCTGGGGTGCAACAATTTTTTCTGGGCTCCCTGCCCAAGAGCCCAGCAACTGCTGCCAAGGAGGGAGTAAAACATGGAGCTTTCCTACCCCCGTGACAGTGTCCACCCAGCATCTCCCAAGCAGTAAGGGGCTGCACCCCAGAAGGCTTTGCTCTTTTTTCATCTCCTCCTAGGCTAGCTATGAAGTAGCAAATCCTCTCTCTTTGCCTCCTTGTCCAGATCAGCGTTTCACATTCCCCGGGTGCCCTGAACTTGCTGCAGAAGGCAATTCAGCAGCACCAGTGGCCACACGTGGAGAGATTGTTTCTCCTTCTGCCAGAGCTATCGGGTCTTGCAAGTGCTATAATAAGAATAAATAAAACCCCTCAAATAAATAGGAAAAGATAAGGAGGCAGATAACTGTAATTCTCATGAATGATAGTATTACTCAATCCAGACATTAACAATCTAGCTAAAGCTTTCAACCTTGGATTTACTGAGCATGCCTGTTACTAATTTTGCCAACTCAGACTGCATTGGTAGCAGGTAGGTGTATAATTTTAAAATTGCTCTGAATTATAATGGAAGTTAAGCATTGCAGAGACAATGATTATATTTTTTTCCCCAGGCAGCTGATGAAAGGCCTTACAGGATTTATTACTACCCTTCTGAAGGTTTTGGAGGAGTGTTTACTGGATGGATCCATAGCCTGTATAACTTCCCATATTCCTCTATTAAAATGTTACTCTTAATCCTTGTTCTGTAACTAAGAAATGACACATAGCAGGTCTCCATCTCTGATTCATTACACTGCAAAGTCTTAAATCCTTTCTTTTCAGGGTTTCAACCAGAGAAGATTATTCTTCACCCCTCTTGATGTGGTTTCTGCTCTCAAACAGGTCACAGCCCACCTTTCCGGAGGGCACAGACACTGTGGGGTGTCCCCAGAGACCCTCACAGCATCACACACGCAGCAGCTCCAGGAACAGCCTGGCACAAAAAAAGACCAAGGAGTTTCCAGCTCCCTTTCCTTCTCCCTCTCTTCAGTTTTATGAAAAGTGGGGTATCTCTGTTGTGCTGAGCCCTGGAAGGACTTTCAGTGAGTTCCATGGGGAAAAATAAGAAATGGTTCAGAAAACAATGTTAGGATTTGATCCATACAGACACAGCTTCAAATCGCAGGAGAGGCTTCCCTTTCATGAAATCAGTGGTTGTAACATTGCTTCCCATAATAGTATGAATAAATATTATTAATATTATTAAAATAAAAGCAGAAAAAATACAGGTAGAGATACTACTTTATTTTGAGGAAAGATTTTGAATGTGTGTGGCCTGTTTTCACCATGCACACACATATGTGAGAAGGAAAGAAAGCAGCATCAAAACAGCACCAGTGCAAGCAATCAGGAAGCAACTCTGTCAGCATTACTGAGAGCAGCTTTGTTCATGATGTTCTCCACCCCATCTGCACACATAGGGATAAATAAATTGCTTCACTCACATGACAAGTCCATTGAACTCCTGCCAGACTTTACGATTCTGCATTGACCCAACAAAATTCAAAATAGATTTTCTTGGAGGTAAAAATCCCCAATGAATATAGAGGCTGTTATTTATTCTGTCCCATCTTTGTTTTAATGTCTATGAAAATGCAAATACACTGGAGTATAAAATTTCACTTTCCAAATGCAAACTGATAGTTCAAAAACCTAGGGTAAGATATAATTTCTGCTGAAGTCAATAAAAAATTCGGAGGGACTTTATTGAGAGAGGATTCAAGACCTTAAAATGCTTTAGCATTAAACTGAGTGCTGCCCTAAATACATGAGATGATTTATTGGAAAGCAATACCAGGACATGTCATACCTCATCATTAAGATTACCTTGGGCTCATTATCACTTTTTCTCCCAACTGAACTTCAAAGATCAGTATTAGATGGCTGCTCATATTAAGAAGTCCTGTTAAAGGCAATCGTGCTTCATAGTTATTTTGTGCAGCTATTTAAAGAAAAGTCTTTATATTGATTACCTAAAAAGACCATTGGACAAAAACAGAATGGAGGAATACATGTATTCTAAACTGTCAGATACACTCCCCACCCTATGCCTCCTTAAACATAGGAAAAATTATTTTTTCTCTTCTATTTTAAACTGTTCCCTGATACGATGAGTTAATTTTTCAACAAGCCAAAGCTGGACTTTCCTTGAAGACAAAACACTAAAAAAAACTAACCCAACAAACCAAACAAACAGAAGATGTTTTATTGATGATGTGTGTGCATGATGGTATTGTGACTTCTTAAAACAGCTGTCAGAAAAGCAGAAACAATAAGATGTTAATGTGAAGGGCTGAAATGATGACAGAACATTTGCCCGCATGCTTCCTGAGCTGGTATAGTGTGGGAAAGCAGTTGCTTGGAAAGTTGTCATTATTTCCTCTTGTGTTGTTCAGGACAGACTTATAAATACAGCCAGATGTTACTGTCAAGAAGAGCTGTTGGTTTGTGGCAGCATAACCCTTGTTTTCCAATGAGCATGGAAATACAGAGAGAATTGTCTCCCGGCTGCTTTGAAAGTGACAGCTTTCAGCAGAAATATTCAGACTTAATTTAAATGTAGTATGCCAATAAAGATTAAGAGCTAATCTTTTATTTCTAGTTGCTTTTGCTCTGCCAAGACTTTCTCAATTCACCGGTGACCCAATTTTTAAAAATAAAAATATTGTGACACAACCATGATCCCAAGCCGTGGCAGTGGGAGGTTCATGTTTGGACTTGATGATCCTAGAGGTCTTTTCCAACTTAAATGATTCCATGATTCTGTGACATGCTCGCTTTATCCCCTTAGGATGTTTTCAAACCACAGATGTGAAGAAGGAAAACTGCCCAAGTAACATGAATCTGAGATTAAGTCATACGGAAAACTGATCCTCTGAAACAGGCAGGGACCTTTCTACAGCATTTAGTGGGCTTTTTCAACCCTTCCTTTCAGATGTGGATGAGCAGCAGTGGGAGCACTTTAATGTGATTCATAGGCAGTGGCACGGCTGAGCCTGCTCTCCCTGCACATCTTCGATGAATCCCTGCTGGACCACTTCATCATCCACTCCCTACACCCATCAACTCTGTCCCCATTGGCACTGGCCAAAACTAGACTAACTCTTTGTTTGTCTCAAATCTTTGATTACATTTACAACCCCCAATAACTAATTTAGGTTGCCACTGCTGCTGGCAGCACTATTTTAATCTGTATTCCTTTCTTCATGTTTTGTTTTTCTGAAGTATATGGGTTTGTCTTAATGTGACATCTCTGAGCAAACATATGCATCTGAGGAAGGCAAAAGGAATTTATTGCATTTTGGCTAATACAGAAGAAAGGGGAAATTGCCTACATAATGAAACAGGAGACGCAGTTTTAACTGTCATTTCTCTCTTGTCTCCATAGTACTGAATACACAAATATAAAATATATGATCTACCTCCTCCTTCAAACATATCAACGTACAATTAAAACCCACAAAGCTTGACAACCTGTTGTCAAGTTGTTTAAGCAGTTGTTTCAGAATCTGACAGACAAACTTATAAACAAAACGTAGAGCACCAGATCGTGGGATGAGGCAGCATCATCACGTGGCTTCCCCAGTCATCTCAAAATTTGGAAAACAAAAAAGCAGAGGAATACTTTTTCTCCTTGAATAAATAACAGTTTAATTACATTATAGAAATAAAATATGATATGATCGGAATACACTGGAAATCTTACAGAAATACTATTCTGCTACTGGTAGGTAAATGGTCAAAGCTACTTTTCATGACAATCTGAACAGTACTTGTGTACAAACTATTATACAGGTTGCTAATGAAAAATATTGCAACAGTTGCAAGAATGTTACCAGCTCAAACAAACATCTAATGATACAATATTCTTCTAAGAGGAAGTAATAATGTTAGATTTACAGACAATAAAGAGTTATGTTCTCCACTTCGAAACACTGGAAATTAAAAGCTCAGGTAATCCAATTTCTTTACCTTATATTATCACAAGGAAAGATTTTCCTTTTACTGTGAAACAGCATCCCAAAAGACCCTGTAAACAGTTTATTCAAAGGTAGTATTTGAGATGTCACAGCAACTTCAACAATTTTCCTAGTCCACAATTACAGACTTTTTAGGCCACTGCTTGTACAGATGACTTTTTTTTTCACTTATTTACATACATTCAGCCCAATAACAGCAAGTAGAACGCGCTGTCTATCTCACAATAGACACACTAAAATTTTCATTGAAAGGCCAGTGCAAGATGTGGATAGTGACTGCACAGCATCGAGGAGATTATATTATACAAATATACAATTAGACTGTCGAGAATCTAACTCTGCACACACGTGACATGGATGGTCTGCTCGGTAGGTACGTGACACTCGGAGTTGGTACGTACACGTAACTGCAACTAGCGGTGGTGGGTGGATGATGATGGTGACGGTGTGGGTGGCCGTGGAACACAGTACCGTTTGGCTGTGCTACCACTAAGTGAAAGTAGGCAACTGCAAATTAGGAATACCTAAAGCTGAAGTATAAGAACAGCTTATCTTGGAACGGCAGCAGATTTTTCTAATGAAAGAATAGTTCTACTTAGTGTGCAACGTGTAAGGAAATCGTTGCCAACTCTTTAATAAATGGTTCTAAGTGAACCGATGCAGTTCCCAGAGCTTTAGAAAAACTCATTATGTAAATGAAGATACTGATGATAGACGATAACATTTCACAGGATGCTATTTCTTATTATATCAGTAAGCACCAAGTTAAGTGCCAAGACAGCCCCATTGTCCCATGATTTATCGTAAAATTTAGAACTTGAATGCACAACAAAACTCCACAAAGTTTGCATTTAATTCACAAGAAGACAGTTTCAAAAATGGCTCTTGAAATACCCCTACATTTCAAATGGGCTTTCCCCCACTCCTCCAAGAGGACAGCTTTAGGATGTACTAGACCTATACGTAAGAAACGTCTTTCAGGACTTGACATCCTCTGGGAATCCTCGACAATCTACTGGTTTTGGCTGACTGCAGTGGGCCCCTCGAGAGCGTGGTGCCCTGTCCTGTCATGGAGGTAAGCTGCAGGGGAGGTGGGTGGAGGAGGAAAGTACCCCTGTCTCTTCCAGCTGTTGCTCAGCACCTCACCTGATCCAATCTTATCTTCAAAACATCACCTCTCACCAAGCCTAAACCTGGAGCCACTTGCACCCCCACAGAACCACTGGCTGAAAGGAGCTGGATGTTCGTTCAACCGGCTGCTCTGGCCTACACTGAGGGAGCCAGAAACCCTGGGCTGCTGCCTCCTCTCCCTCCCTATGTAAGCACAAGGATAGGTGGCAGGGAAGCATGGATTTGGCTCCACTCGCCCTATGCCATGGAGAAAGTCACCCCTGTCACGGCAAGTGTCAGGCAGCTAAAGGACTAAGCTGCGTTTGCAGCTATTTTGGCAGAAATCAGCCAGAAGGGTAAGGAAACAGCCTGAAGAAGCAAGGCAGCAGAGAAGAGGATCCCAGACCTTATGACTCAGAACAGATTCACAGAATATCCACGCCTCAGAGACTATCTGGTAGCATGTTCCTTGGGACAGTCCCAGGCTGCAGAAACTGTCCCACCACGGAACAGAGTTACTATTTTCCTTCAGTAACTTCTTCCTGGTAGTGTCAAACCTTGTCAGTGGTTTCAGTAAGATGCACCTCATTGCAAACTATCACATTTTAATACTCACAGCCTTAGAACAAACGATCATTTACTCCTGGCTTTCTCAGTCTTCAGGAACACCATCAACAGCCGCAGCATTTGTCAGTTTGGGCTCATTCCATGCTCTCTGCCCCTTTTTCCCTTTATTTTCAAGTGCAACTGAAAGGTTGCTTCCTCTAGCACATGGATACACATCTCAGAATGGATCAAGATACTCTTAATATGGTACTTTCATCAGTAATCAATTGGAAGAACTCAATTTTAGAAACAGAATTCGTGTGCAAAGCGTGCAACAAGAAATACAGTTACATTTGGTCATAGTGTCCTATCTTAGCTATGCTACCATGACTCACACTGATTAGTATACTTACACACACACACGCACACACACGTACACACAGAGATATTTATTTATATACACGCTCACACAATAAGAAAATGTCTAAGTCTGACAATATTTCCTCCTCTTTTAGTGAAGACAGGAGTTTGGCATCTCAGGCTCTGAATCTGCTTAGACCTGGGATACAGGAATGTGACACACTTCAAGTATACATCGACTGCACAGTGATAACATCGCACATTGAGTCTGACACGTGCTGTCTTCAGTGGTCCAACACCAGCACATGGCTTAAAACCAGATGCCTATTAAAGGAGCCAATATCCGGGACCTTTGCTTTTCAGTGCTCGTATGCACGCAATGCCCAAGAGCAGGGCAGTAGTCTGTGCAACCATAAACATCCTTTAGTATAAACGCAGTGGTATTTAAAAGTCTGAACCAGTGCATTCCTTTCTCACATTCCTCCTCTATTCCTCTGTTGCTGTTAGTCTCATACGCATGTGAAAGTAAAAGGTAGTGGGAAATAATTTTAGTAGAAGAACACAAAGCCTCTCCTCTAAGTCCACAGAAGACCACTAAAAGTGTAAAATTTCCAAATACCTCATAGGAATTCTTCAAATACAGTAAGTGTATTCAATGGGGTTTACATATCACGTTTCACGTTATTTCCACGGAATTCTACCTTATCACTTTGTTTAATCAGACAAATATCAATAACACATAATAAAACAGCACACAAATTCACGGGACACAACACATTTTACAAAACCTCTAAACTCAGCACTGCTGTTTTTGGAAAAAATCAGAAACTCCTATTACTTACAGACATTAAATACATTTCACATTGAAATGAACAGCATGATTACAAGGCTTTTATTCTTATTTGATGGTATTGGTTTAGGATGCGTTATTTTTCAATTAGGTTTCACAATTCTTCTTCACACCCCCAAAAGGAACGATTGCTAACCTGGTATTTTCTCTGTGCTCTTTCAGGAAACATTATTATTCAGTAAACACCTTTTGAGAAAAACTTGTGAAAATTTAGCTAGAATCCCTAATTGTAAAACCTGAAGAACTGGCTGATGGTAATGTTCTTAACACAATCATTGCTCAGCTTACAATGACAAACCAAAAAATATTACAGGAGGGTACAAACACATTAAGCCATGGGTTTGGTTTTCTCTGTTGTTGATTTTTTTAATTTTTATTTTTGTTAAACCTAAACTCCTTTTCTCACAATGCTGAGAAGTCTCTGACTTACAAGGCTTCAGCAGTTGTGTCCGTGGAGACAGACATGGTAACTTTGGCAATCTTAACTGTGCTCTTAATGCAGCTCTCGGCAGCCCTGTGCACGTTCCCCGCGTTGTTGGCATGTTTGTGCTGGCAGTCAGACTCCATGCTGTTATCCAGGGGCTGCGCAGTCCCTTCGCAGGTGGGGAACATGCTGCGGAAGGCGTGTCGCAAGTCCTTGCTCCTCAGAGCGTAGATGATGGGATTCACTGTTGAATTCAGCAAACAGAGCATGCTACAGAAGGCAAAGATAGTCTTGATGAGCTTGTTCATTTTCCCAAAGACATCGTACACCATGATGGCAAGGAGAGGGCCCCAGCATATGATTAAAACGACTAGGATAAGGACCAAGGTTTTGGCTAACCTGATGTCCATACGAGTTTGATCGGGCCTAGTGATCTGCACCTTACCATCCTCCGTCGACTGAATGATTATGCTTTTCTGCGTGCCTCGCTGCAGCATGCGAACAGCGTGGCTGTGAGCCTTCCACAGAATGTACATGTAGGCATAGACAATGAACAACAAGAGGACGCTGGTGACCCCGATCCAGAACATCAGGTACGTCTCATCGATGAGAGGGAATATGTCCGAACAAACAGAATTGAGCTTTTTGCAGTTCCAGCCGAGCAGAGGAAGAACAGCTATTACAATAGCAATGGTCCACATCACACAAAATGCTACGACAGCCTTTGGTCGGGTAACAATCCTTTTATAAGCTAGTGGCCTGTGTATAGAGATGTACCGGTCTATTGCCGTGAGGAAAAGGCTACCTACAGAGGCAGTGAAGGAGGCTGTAACTCCACCCAGTTTGAACAAGAAGACATTGGGGCTATCCTTCCGGTGGAAAACATGAAAATCCACAAAACTGTAGACAAAAATCACGCTGCCCAGGAGGTCAGCCACAGCCAGGCTGCCGATGAAATGGTAGGAGGGTCTACACCGGAGGCTTCGGGAGTGAAGGATGACACACAGGACGAGGAGGTTCTCTAGGACCGTGAAGGTGCCCAGGGTGAGCGACAGCACGGCAATGGCCAGCTGTTGGCTGGGGTTCAGGATCATAAAACACTCCATATCCATAAAGTTCTCCCCGCACTGTATATTCTCCTCATTATCCTTAAAAGTGGACAGGGACTTGTTGTAAAACTCTGTGATGTTGACCTGTTCTGAGGGAATAATGCCCAGCAGGGAATCATCTCCTCCAGTCATTTTTTCTTGGAAAGGATCACCCCTGAAGGAAGAAAGAGGGAACTTCTGGGGGTAGTACCCCAGCTTGGATGCCATGTCGCCTTTCATGTCTTCGTACTGGATATCGTTGGAGCCCACGTAAAGGAGATCTGTCGTGATTGTTCGGAAAGTTGTATCTGCGAGGCCATCTAGAATTGACTTCATAACCCCAGTCTTGTTGGTTTCAGAGAGCTTGGGAGATGGAAAAATGCATCAGAGGAAATCCTATATGGGGAAAAGATCAGACTTCATTAACATAAACAGGGAGACAAACTCCACAAACAACTTAGCTGAACTCTGTCAAACAAAATCAACCCTTCTCTGGTATCCAGTGCAGGTCTAGACTCTGCCACTGTGGGAAATCAGGGTGGGTTGAGCATTTAGAAAGAAATCACCTGGATTTCACTAAAACTGGTTTACACTAAGAAGTGACGTGAAAAACAGAGGCACAGGGAATTGAGTGTTTCACAGGAAAGCAATTTTCATTTCTCATCAAAACCTTCTGAGCTGCTCCACCATAAAGATACTTTTCTCAGCTTCTGATTGCAAAGTACCTTGCAGACCAATATTCCTTGGGCTTGCTTCATTTAGACAATACCAAGTGCCACTGCAGGAGCAGCACTAAACTGAGTCACCACCTTCATTGTTTTTCTTTCAAAAGGCACTGAGGGTTTTGAAAAATTGACAACAGAGAGACAATGGCGACAGAGCCATGCACTCCAAATTTCACAGTTCACCCAGTATGCCTGTATATTCCTATTATCCTGCTATAGCAATCTGAGGTCTACTAACATACTGAATTTGCTACTGCAAATTTATTAGGTATTTGATCTATAAATATATAGCTTCATTACATTCATAAACCAAGATTACTCTATTCCTTCCTTCTGCTAAGGAAACTAAGGTACTGGAATGTTTGAGCAGTGTGAGGGGAGTGGGTTGTTACCCAGCTCTGTCCAGAGTTTCAGGAAAGGTGACCAGCACTGTTAAGTCAGTGAGAGAATCAGTGATCTGCTCTGTACAGAGCAGAAGCTGCAATCAGGGCAGTGCAAGCTTGCCTAGACAAACATGACACCATGTTTAGATCAGGGTGCAGCAGTGGCCAAAACTCCAGGCAAAAGGGACTAGGAGCCACTGCTTCTGCGAGAAGCATTGTAATGTAACTCGTCCCCCTAGGGATACCTTTAAAAACATTCTGTCCCCTCCGAAACTGAGAGGAGCCAGCAGAAGGTCCGCAGGTAGCCAGTGGCCTCTGAGTTCTGTCAAGTACAGCCTTTGCCCATGGATGGTGATTTGTTGAGGGGAACAACTCCTGGTCAGGGTTCCCTTGGGAGAGGACCCCCACCAGCACCTGAGCAGGCATCAACACGTAAGACAAGTCTTACAGCTCTTGTTATGCTGTACTCCTTTATATTACTTTGCTGATAGAAAATGCCTTGAATATGGATTGAACATCTGCTTTAGGGCCCCCTTCCACCACCTCAGTGGATGAGAGTGGTCTGAATACAAATACGAACCAGAATCACTCCTTTTATGTGCTACGAATATTATCTGCTATGGGACATCTTGATGATTAATCAGCAACAGGAGCAAACCAAGCTTCTTCTTGCTTTTGGTGTGGAGGAAACTGTTGCACTCAAGAAATCCCAGATGCCATTTACAGGCTTGTACTGACTTAACCTGTTCACTTTACACAACAGACAATAAATGGTCAAAAAGGCTACAACAGTTTATCTGCCAAAATCAGAGTACTGATCACCTCAACTCCTAAAGAGAAGACTGGCACAGTGGGTACCACAGTTCTCTTTTCCCATGAAAACTACAGGAAAGGAGAAAAGGGTGCCTCTCAACAACAATAGCAGTACTTAAAAATATGTGAAATCATGAGCATTTCCAAAAAAAGCAGAGATCACTTGGCTGATGATATATTTATATATATCTGCCCTTATAGCATCTGAACACTCAAGACTTTTTCCATAGCTCTTTAAAGTTTTGCCTTTTATTAAGCAGGCCTGGACATGGATTATTAAAGGAAATATATGAACTTAGACCTCCAGAAGACACTGCAACTCCAGTGCTGCAAAGAAGTATGAGCACAAACAACCCTTACCGGGAGAGTCGCAACACACAAAATATACTGGCTGAGTCAGCTTTTGCAGACACAGTTTGCTCAGCAAATAACAATTATTAGACAGACAGACAGTATTAAGGAATTTAATTTTGAGGGCGTGAGCAGTGAGGGACGGAAATGTCACTGAAGCATACATTAAAAATGAACAGCAATCATCTAATATGGAAGGTACTCTTCTTCCAGAAGGTGTTTTACAGCTGTTCCTAGAGAATTTGCAGATGTTACATGCTGAAAAGATGACTCTGCTGGCAAATCTGCTTTGGGTGAAGTCTGGCAACTTGAAACTTGAAATTATAACACCATTTTAAAACCAGAAGTGAAGAATGTGTTATTAATTTGAAAACTATCCAAAAATCCAGTAAATAAAACAAGTAGTTCCATAAATATGTAGAGATTGCTGTGGTATCCTCTGCTATTCAAGCTTATTTTTGACAGAAGGCAACCATCTTAATGAGCAAAGCCACAGCCCCATGTCGAGAAAATTATGTCTGAGGAAAGCTTCATGAATTGTATTCAACTGAGCACTTCTGCTAGACAGACAAACAAATTGTCATCAGGTAGCTGGTCCCTGCTGGAGTCATGTCAAGTACAGACTTCCTCAGAATCAGGTGTCATGCAACCCCTACCTTTATTTGAAATACAAATGAAAGAACACGAATTCTTGTGTGCTCTTTTGAAGGTGGCAGCGGGTTATGTGACAATATCACTATGCATGCATATGCTATGCTAACAACACGGTTAATGGGATCAGGAGAGGCACGGCTTACTTTGAATGTCAATGATTTCTTTTTTTTCCCTCTGTATTTTTACAGTGAGATTATTACAGTAATTTTTACCTTATTGTCTCTGCAAAGACAGTTTTCTTTGAGAGTACTTGTGAGTTCATTAGTAGTGTAGTTTAGGCTTTGGGGGATGCTGCTGACATTAATTTTGTTTTTGTTTGCTGCTGGGAATATCCTAATTGGAAATTTCTAGCAGTATGTGTGTGCATGCACCTATTCAAGCTGCAGTTGATTTTTATTACAGTTGCAGTAAAACAACCATTTGCCTGATCTGGAATTACACTTTACAGGAAATTCATTTATTTTGATTTAGATACTAGCTTATCTCAGTATAAGCTCACTAATAAAATGCACTGAAGAGATCAGAGAGGTTTTCCATAGCTGTCTGGTGAAAACAAGACTGGACCTTTGGCACTGCAGTTATCAGGCCACAGATGCTGCACGATTTGACATAGAAAGAGAAGCCAATGGTAGAAGCAATGGTCTTGTTCTTGGTCTTTTCATATGGTCAGGTGCACATGCTGGTGCCACACACATTTTGGCTCTGAGCATTTCTGTCCGAACGTGGAGTAGTGAGCTGGCACCGCCCCTGCAAACAGACCCCCCACGCCAAGCAGCCACACTGCTCTTTGCAGTTGGCTTCAACACAGCCCAAACCCATCCTGCCCAAGAGTCCAAACCCACAATGCCTAAGAGCCCAAACTCACACTGCCCAAGAGCCATGACCATTTCCACACGAAACACTCCAGAAGCCCCTCTGTGCTTTCAGAGCCTCCCCAGAGAACAAGCGTCCCCCACAAAGATCATCCTCTCCACATGGGGCTGGAGTGACAGCTGTGTGCTGCAGAAAGCTCCCCTCGTGGGCAGGGTGGCAGTCAGAGGGAGCCTCCCTGCTCTGCCAAGAACTGTCCTGCCCTGCCAGAATCCACTCTTCCAACTTCTTTGAGTTTTCAAAGCTCTCAGCTTCATTCCTTCCATAAATGAGCTCTACTACCTCACTCATTTTAAAGCAGCTTTTAAAAGACTGAAACGTTGATTAAGTATGAAGGAGAGTCTGCACCAACACTGGCACTCAAAATTTTTGATGTATTTCCACAACTGCATGCAGCAATTCACAGCAAGTACTGAGTTATGATTGTGGATAAGAATTAAACAACAGAGAAAAACTTCAAGGATCTTTAATCTTGAAGACCAGACCAGGACACCCACAGCTGAACACCATTTTAGACCTTTCTCCCATCATCCAGCAGCTGCTGATGGGCACTGCCAGACCAGCTGTGCGAAGTGACTGCCACTAGATGGAGTGGCACTGACAAACTCCCAGCTCAGCTGTCTGCAGCGACATGCATTCAACTTCCTCCGGCCCTTTCTCCCTGCCTACTTTACCGGGGATCAAATGTATGAGGTGTTAAACATCACCCCAAGGTTGAAGACACAACTTTGTAAGGCTTTACCTTCAAAGCAACAGAATTAGCGAAGAGTTGAGGGGGCAAGTCTTACTAGTGCCCTCCACTGTGTGGTTACATATAGCCCTAAAGATGCTTGGATATCAGAATATAAATACGCTTCAGGTAAAATAAAAAATATGTAGTACACAAGAGGCTGGTAACTCATCATCAAGGACAACAGGGAGAACTATAGCTCCTCTGGACTTCTTGTTGGTCCACAAAACCAATTTACTTGGGGAACAAGAACGTGACTTCATTAAAATGCTATTACCTATCTTCTCCTGCTGTTCTGGGGTAGAAGGAAAGCTGGAAAGCTTTTACCATTGTCTACAAAAAGAGCTGAATTTGTTACAATTTTCAAATCAGGATGATTGATAAAGCAATTTTAATAGCCCGAATAGAAACAGTAAGTATTTATTCTCTTCTTCGGAAAGTAATTATGAGCAATACAATGATGATACTGATAACTGCAAAAATGTTGACATGGCAAGAAAAGGAATCAAAACAAGAGAGGGAAATCCACAGTCAAACCTTTTTGGCTTCCATTTTAGAAAATATTTTGATCTTCATGTCTATACATTTCTTCTATGATAATCATAGTTAATTAAGAACAGGCTAAAAGACAAGTAGGAAGAATTCAAACAGTTTTTGAATACATAAAAATATGGAAATGCACTCTCCTTGTTTACACCTTATAGGGTTCTAATTCATTCAGAGAAGGGCATTTTCTTCTGATAAGCTTGCATAGTGCCCATTACACTGGGACTCCTCCCAAACTGGGTCCATAAAGTACTACCACAGGAGAAACAGCAGCAATTTACACTCGTATACGCAGTCAGCTGTAAAACTCTGGGAGAAATGAGATCTACCATGGTAACTGTTGGCCTCTAGGAATTAGAACTGTCCTATAAAATGAAAATTTATATGGCTAATAATTACCTTATCCCATATGGTGATGAACAATACAGCTTCGAGGACAGAACAAGGTTTCCAAGCCTTGGAGAAAGAAATGTACAGACTGAGAAATGGCACTCTCAGACTCAGTAACACCAAGCAAGGAAAAAACACATGTTGAGAAGAATGCGAAGGCAATCTTACCCCATCTTGTTTACTGGTTTTCTACTCCATCTCCAAAACTGTGCTACTCCTAGGCTAAAAATGGCAAATATGCTGTCACTCCTAATTCAGGAAAACTTGCATTCATTTCAGTCAGAATTTTCTCTGCGTGAGAGATCAGGAAGGAGCACAGACGCTAGGAGAGGAGCAAATAAGGGATGTTATCTTTTAGATATGCCAAGGCACTATCAGCTATGGGGTAAACTAGGGCATGCAAGTAATGAACCAAATTTTGTTCTTATGTAACATGATCATATCTTTGGCAAATTGAACCTTAATTAGCAAGAAGGCACAGCTACATGGTTATTTATGTTAATTAACATACCGTTTGCACACTATCAGGATAAGGGCCAGACTGTTCCAATTTGCGGGCAAATGGCTCCTACGTGACACCCCCCTGCATCCAGCAGCCGACAACCTGAACAACAAAAACAAAACAAGGAGGAAAGCAGGGTGTTAATCAGTGATGGACAATATTTTTAAAAGGAATAGCATTATTTCCTCCCCCCAAAGTTTTGTTGGCAAGATGTGTGTACCAGTTTTAGCACAGGTGACTTGCAGGTACAGAGAAAAGGAGGCTGTGCCTTACATCCCAAACAGCCAGAGCATAGACATGTGCCTAAGGTCAGAGAGGTTCAAGAGCAAGGCTGAAGTCCTGCTCCTTCTGGTGCAGGTGAAGGACCCAAACTATGCTCTCTCTGAGTCAGGTGAGTGTGCTGGCAACCTCTACATCCTGTTGCTCATCTCTAAACTGCTCAAGCTGTTCCATGTTGGATTGACAGCCAAATATTCGGAAGTAAAGGCACCAACTGGTATTCCAGGAGGCAGGGTGCACGCCTGGTGAGAGGCTTAGCTTGAAGCCCTTTCTCTGAATTAAGCAAACCAAGGATGCGCCTCCTGCATCCCACCCAGACGCAGGGGAGAAAGAGTGGGGGCAGCTGCCCCATCTGCCTGTGAAAAATCTCTAGCGAACTCCTGAGATTACCCAAAACCCTTCAGCTTGTGAAATACAACCCCTTATACACACATTTCCTACCAAGTTGTAGACAACATTAAGTACTGAAGTTACAAACCAGCAAGGGGACCACCAGGGTCACATTAATGGGAAACTACAGCTACCTCTCTGCCCAGCTTCGGGGAGAAAGGATGGAAGGCAGAGGTGGCTATTGTAAAACTGTAGGATTTAAAGATCTTTCACAGTTTACTTTATATTATCCTAATTTTATCTAAAGATAGAAATTTTGAAAGAGGATGAGGAGTCTTGCTGAAGTATGAAAGACTCAGATGAAAGGAAACAGTGAAGCAATTGTGACCTGCTTGTTTGCTTAAAATCAGCTCCAGTTTAGGTACCGGTTTCCCAACAAAGGACTTTGTATTCTTCTTTTCCAATAAAGCAGAATGGAGAGACAATATGAAAAGTTTGACACAATGTTATGGTATCTACATTTTAAAGAAAATGGAAGACAAATTAGGCTGGTCAATTTTGAACTCTTAAACTTTTTCACAAAAGAGTTCATCTTGGATTTCAATATTCCAGCAGAAATCCTGTAATTTCCAGCCTCTTCTCTAGCCATTCTGCAATGCCAAAAGGTGCAGGCACTTATTGCTGAGCAGAATTGACATAAATGTTAAACGGAGACAGAGAAGCCCAGCCAGGTGCAAAAGAGATACGGGCTAAACGCTCAGTCTCCTGGAAGTACCTAGAAGAAATGGGATCTTAGTACAGAACATGTAGTTTAAGAGAGAGAAGTAATTCGAAACAACAGAGCAGGACATAAAAGACCAGGCTCCATTGGATGCTAAATGCTAAAGGTCTCCAGAAGAACGTAATGTCTAGAGCACCAAACTGGAGGAAAAACACATTTATTAGGAAGAAACAAGGGAGAGAGGAAGACAACCACTCCTAGAAAATAGCTTCCATGCAATGGCCAGAGCAAAACACAGAAGGTCACAAATTTGTTGCAGCAGGAAATATAAGTGAACTTTATTAAAAGAGTAAGGTTTAGAGACAGAAAGATAGCAAAAACATCAGGCTCCAGGGAGAATTCTCATAAACTGCACAGAGTGTGTCTGCCTTCTCATCCCCCTGCAACAAACTGGCTCTAACAAGTTTTAATTAAAGAAATCATGAGATAGCAAGGAGATGCTGAAAGCAAAGGTAATGTGGGTTAAGTTATTGGTATGGTGAGGATTGGTAGGAGAGAAGAAAGGTAACTATTGCCCTCATACTGGGAATCAGACATCCCCAGGTGAGACAGGAGCAAAGTGGAGAAAGGTAAGAAAGGAAGATCCAAGTGGAAGTGCCTTTGTGAGGCTGGGATACAGATTTTAGAGACACAGAAGAATTGCCTTTGTGATAGGCTGGAGGAAAGCAGATCAGGTGAAGGAGAAAATTCACGAGAGAAAACCTCCCTCGTCTTCTGAGCTGTGCGAACTTCAGAGACACATCCATAAGCTGAAGGATACAGCTAGTGGGATTTTTCAGATCTCGCCATAAAGAAGGAACAGATCCACTGCTCGCTCTGCAGGCAATGACTTGCTCTTTTGAAAGACCATTTCTGATCTGTATTCAAACGACGAAGGAAGATGCAAAGGGCTCTGAGAAGCCATCCTTGGTAAGGTCAGGGAAAAGGACAGCACTGTACACCCCGACAGCTGGGACCAAGCTGGGGACACTCAGGAGAGGTTAGCTGAGCAAATTTGGCCACGGACATTAACAAAAATCAAACTGCTCAAGGAAAATGACATACAGGTATGGACTTCAGAGGCGGAAAGGAAGAAAGTGCTCAAATGGAGCCACTGAATGACCCACATAGCAGATAAACACACCAAAAGTGAAAAAGGGCAATGACAAAAAGTTAGTGCACAGAAGGCCAGCAACACATTGCAAAGCAACATCCCTTCTACCTCAGTCTTCAAGAGTCTGCTTCTCCTGCAAACTTTATTTAGGCCATAAAGTATCGGCAATGCTCAAAAGCTAGGATAAAAAGGCTTTCGGCAACTGCGATGTCCCATGCCACCAGCATTAGCAAAGGACAGAAATACGCACTCCCAATTAAAAAATGAAAAACATTCTTTCATTTCTGGAGCTGTCTAGCCTTTCCTAGGATTTAAATAATCTCAGATAACTGTCTTCATAGTTACATTCACGATATAATGATATTCAAATATACTGCCTTCACGCACACAAATAACTTCTGAAATTATTTGCCAGCATATTAAGGCACTACACCAGATTGCTTGGCAATGGTGTATGTCTTTGAAATATGCAGATGCTTTTCTTTTTTTTAAAAAAGGAGAGAGGGAGGGAAGAGGAGAAGTGAGAAAGAATTACAGTAGAATTTGAAATTCAAGTAGCCAGAACAACAAATTGCGGGGAGACTCCAACCAATATAAGATCAGACTTGGAGAAATAGTTAAAATATACTGAGGGATGAGTTATGACTTTATATATATAGGTATACTTCTATGCATAAACTCACAAATAGACATAAACAAAAAACCCACATGCCTAGAGGAAGAACTGAAGTCTCACAAACCCTGCAGTATGCCATGCATAAGCTCAAATTTCAAGCGCTAGAGTACATGCAGACAAGCTACAAGTGTAGGTACAAAAAATACAGGCAAGATGATTGCTGAATATCCTTTTGAATTCCCTTATATGCAGCCTTCTTGGCTAAAAGCAAGAATCTAAAACTACTGTATCACTGAGATCCTGTAAAAGTTATTTTACATGTATATATACATGTGTCACTTAATATTCCAGGCATATACATTTTCTGGACTTCAGTGCTGCATTCTGTAAAAGAGGTACAACTGACTAAACCCAGTGATTTCTGAGAGCATGTTTCACATACTCAGCAGAACAGGAAAGTAGCAGCCCCCCAAGATCCTAAACACAAACTTCAAAATATTTCCTAAAATGCAGAAAGATGGAAATTACTCCAGTGAGGGCTGAAACTGAATTGACAGTACAGAACCTGCACCCACTCAGTACTCTGTAGTGAGTAAACACACCTTTCTTAAGAATACATAATTGCCATAAAAGAGGTTAACACAGGATGAGGTACTATTTGATGCCATCTAGCCTCAATCTACATGAACAGTACAACATCTGAACTGTATAAAATACACACTTTTCCCAACAGTCCAGCCAGGGTTTAAGAAGTGACCATTATACTGACACACAACGTAATGAAATACCTATTTTGTAATTTGGATGTGGCCAGTTTCACCAAGAAAGGATGTTCCTACTGAAGAGAGGCATAGCTGAGCTTGGGGTGTGCATCACCATAATGCCCCTGGCACGAGGCACAAATGGCAGAACAAAATGTGCTCCGACCTTATGTTGCAAACCCAATCATTTTTCATGGGCAACAATGGCACCTTCGGGAAAAAGGGAAAAAAAAGAGAAAAGTTCTTTCTAACGAGAAATTGATTTATAAGTCATTATAGCCATTTCAAAAGGACAGGTCATAGCTGGTTTCAGCGATCATTAACAAAGCCACACACTTTCAAAGGGTGTGAGTTCTGGGGGGAAATCCTTATCCCACCAACAGCGATGGGATGTGCACTTCTGGAAGCAGTACAGCGTCAGTCTAGAAATGGAGACATACAGAGCAGTACTGAGAAGACAGGTTGACACATTTTTAACTTTGCATTAATAACAAATGCTCTTGGCTGTCGATCCTGGCACATTTGCAAGCTTGCTTTTAGGTACAAGGGACTTGCATGCATTTCCACTGTAGATAAGAAAACAAGAGCAGCCTTGTTATGATTAAAAGGGTCTATTTCCCTCTGCCTTATGTCTTGTGTGTCCATCTGCGTAGCTGCTTTGAACTTGGCCAAATCCCAGTGTTAGGGTCGCCCACAGTACAAATTTTAAATCATGAGCAGACTGCAAATTTGCTGCCAGAGAAGAGAAAAATCTCCAAATTCTCACCTAAATGGTCGATGAGTGGTTTTGTAGAACATTCATCATGTTACACAGCCTAAACTATTCGGGAAATGGCAGCAAAAATATCATTTACTGTTTCATGAGGACTGTCAGATAAAGACAAAATAGACATCTGGAAAGAAATTAAGAGCAACCATCACTGAGAAAAACGAATTCTGCCTACGGAGGTGACTACATGACTAGAGAGGTCACAAAGCTTGCATTCAAGAAGTTACAGTAATTTCTCATTAAACCATCCAGAATTAGAGGAACTAGGTGAGTGGAAGACAGTGCATGAGACCTGCAGAACCAAGAATGGCAATGTATTCGTAAAAATCTTGGGCAATACTAAATTAATATATGAGTTTGGATTCTTAATCTCCTCACCTACCTGACCTCTACTCAACAGAAAAGAAAACCATGTCAGCTCTCACTCTCTGGTGCACAGCACTTTCAGAACCAAAATTCCCAGTGGGATGACAGTCTGCAAGCATTTTGAGATGGCCACATTAAAGGCTGAAAGTCAAAAATGGCTTCAAAAAGAAAGAAAGAAAAAGTTATTTCTTTCTAAACTTCTGCTGCCCAATCAAAAACTTGTAATAGGGGAAGTTAAAGAAAGGCTTGCATTGGCTAAGACCTGTCAGTCCTTCAACAGAGCATGAAGCCTTTAATGGGGTCCTTTATGCAACTGAGCTCACATCATTCACGAAAGAACAACAGCCAGGATCAAAGGAATCCACCGGCTGGCTCATCCTCGCAATACTCTAACCTGCTTCCACCTGCACCTTGAGTTTTATAGGTATTTTGATTCCATTCCTGCGAGTTTAGGTATCACAGAATGGTCAATGAGCTAAATTCTCAGCAAATAAGTCGATTTCTTTACCTAGCTAACTTTTTTTCCCCTTCTGGCAATAGATGCCTGCTGGCTCAGTCAAACAATTATTGCTTTTAGCAATTCTGCTTTAAAATGGTTTTATTCAAATGGTTCTGCCTCTTATTCCAAAGACCAACAGATAATAAAGCAAAGCTGTTACTCGTTGCTACAAAACTAATTTTAACCTCAAGCAAATCAGGAATTACACATTCATCTTCTGAACTGTTTAAAGATGTTATGTTCATTTCTTTTATGACTGATTTAATAAACTCTGCCTGCATAATAAATATTCCTGCTATAGTTGCAGGGCTTTTTTCCCTTCTTGAGAAAGAAAAGCCCATGCTGGTGGTTGATATGAGGTACAATAGGAAAAGAATTAAGCACAGCCAAGTAATTTTTCCAATGTTGGACATTTTGTAATTAAACATCATATTCAGTATCACTCTGATTCTTCGCAATAACAGCAATGCTACCCCCAGCAGAGAATACCATATTCCTTTAAGAAAGGCTGAACAATAACAATGAAAACAACATGATATATCTAAGAAAAAAAGAAAAATAATTACTACACCTTTAGCAGGTTAAAAAAGCTACACTATTTAAAAAAAAACAACAAAACAAACCGAGTAGATACTCAAGGAGCATTTTGCTATCTGATTCTATCTTATATATGTCCCTTTATCTTCTGAAAGAAGAAAACATGTGCCGAAACTGTTAATATTATCATTTGCTGCCATACAGAAAATAAGACTGGTGACAATTTTAGAGAAAGAAGGAAAACTATGGACTTCATCTTCTGACACCATTTTACTTAATCAAACTGCAATCACAGTAACAAGCTCTCTCCTACCAAAGGCTTGGTACATACCTCATCCAGGGGTGTTCTCAATGGAGATTTGCAGACGTCTTTGAGACAAAAAGATGCCCATTTAAATTAAGCCCATCTGGTTATTCAAAATTACTTCTCAATAGATGAAAATTTCACATGACAAACGCTGCGTGAAGTTTAAAAGGCTCACTCTTTTTCAGCTCTTTCCCCCCCAGACTTCCGAATTTCAGACAAAAACAAACCAACCAACCAACCAACAAACCCTACCGGGATATTCTGAGGATGCTGGACGACTAAGTGATATTTTTTAAGGGAACATCATTGCGCACAAAATTGCGAACCGCGTTTTATTTCGGTTACAGCCTCAGAGTTTTGAGAGGAAAAGTGCACAGGAAAGCCGGGCTGAATGCCACCCGCTGTAAATGACCAGTGGGTCAGGACGAGAGGAGAAACCTCCGATGTCAGATAAGGTCCTGTGGGAGCCCGCGAGGCTGCCGGCTCCGCGCACAGAAGAATAGACGCGTGTTAACCATAACGCCACCAGCCGCCCGCACCCCTGCCCGCTGTCGGGCTCCCCTCGGCCGCCGGGTCCCCTCTCCTCCGGTCGGGCTCGCCAAGCCAAACTGCACTCCTCGCACCACCGGCTTTTCCCGGGTGGCCCCCGGGCTACCTCCAACTCGGCCCAGCCACCCGAGGCGGCGGCGCAGGGCCGTGCCCGGGGCAGGGGCGAGACCCGCGCGGTCTCCGGCCCCCGCCGCCGCGTGGGTCGCGATCGCGGCGGGACGCGGCGGCGGATCACGGGGAAGGATGCTCCGCAGGCAGCCGCCTCCCCTCCGCCCGTTCCGCCGTCGGGGCAGGCGGTGTCATTCCCCGAAAACCCCCCTCCCACCCACGCCGCCAACAAACTTTGACGGGGACGACTGGTCCCTGGCCCCCGACCGGGGGGTACCCGCCGCCCTC
>VZRR01007580.1:340048-379167 GCA_013398015.1 Oreocharis arfaki
GCTGCCCGGCCGTGAGCCCCGTCGTGCCGCGCTCCGCCGCCGCGCCCCCCGGCCGGGCGCGGGGAAGCGGGGCCGGGGGAGGCGGTGCGCGGGCCCCCAGCCAATGTGGAAGGCAGCGCCTCCTCCGGCCCGGGGGGGCGGACATCGCATCTCTGCCGCGGGGCCCCGGCCCGGCCACCCGCCGGCACCGCGGGGACAGCGGGCACCGGCTCCGCTCTCGCCTCTGGGCCGCGGGGTTGGCGCACCCAGGGGGCTGCGGAGGTTGGCGGCTGTGCGTGCCCTTGTGGGGCGTCCTTTCCCCGTCCCGGTATTTCGTATGGAACACCAGGGTTTTGACATAGTTTATTTCCCTTTTTCTCACTAGCCCTGGGTTCCGCCTTCGGTGTTTTGGGGCTTACACGACAGCCGTCATGGCAGCCCTCAGATGTGCTGGGGATTCCCTCATCTCTGAGGGGCGACATGGCTCCAAAGGTGGACAGGCGATGGGCATAACTGGGAAGTTGAGCTTTATTCAACAGCCAGTTCTTAAACACTATAATATCAAGCTGGCTTTGATCGTGTGTTTCTGCCTCTGCAGTGTCATACATATGTATTTGTCTTCACATGAATTAATACAGAAATATGATAAATATTTATCATTTGACATAGTGTCTGAAGACATTAACTGGTCCATCTAGCGTTTACCTGAACTGATACATCCGCCCATGGAGGAGGAATATGTGACTTTCCTTGTTCATCAGGTTTAAAAAACACTCAGCTCTTCACAAGTGACAGATAAAGGTTTCGGGTGGCTGTGTTTTTAGGGGCATCCAACTCAAGATGTGCCTGCCATCTGGCAGTGACTTTTCCTCCTGAAGGCTTCTCAAGCTGGGCTCCTGAGGTCTGAGGCAACCAAAATCTCCAGGCTGCATCCACCAAAGTGCATCTGCCAAGGAGCACAGCCTCATTCTCACAATGCAATGTTTTCCCTGCATTGAGTCCCAGAGTGAGTCTGCAAGATCATAATTACTGCCTATAATTTTTCAGCCGCTGGCTCTTTCTGATGGTAATCGTTAAATTAACAAGAAAGGAGATAATTTTGAATGGCACTCCCTGTGAGAAAAGTGGAAGGGGAAAAAAAAGGCCAACTCATTTGTGTCCAGCTTGAATTTCTGGTATTAGTCCGTCTGTTTGGTCATTTGGAAGTGGTGGAATGTAAAAAGAACTTTATTTAGGACTGCATTAAATCAGATCAGATTTCTCTTTAGCTGCGCATTTCAAAAATACTGACTTCTCAGAGTACCTAGACTTTTTCTTTAATT
Source organism: Oreocharis arfaki (assembly GCA_013398015.1). Classification (NCBI taxonomy): domain Eukaryota; kingdom Metazoa; phylum Chordata; class Aves; order Passeriformes; family Paramythiidae; genus Oreocharis; species Oreocharis arfaki. The sequence goes on from VZRR01007580.1 coordinate 341,350, forward strand.
CTTTGAAAGAGTTGAGTAGTTTTGCTTTTAATGCAAACCTACCAAGTTAAACTTCTCTTCCATGTTTGTGGAGGGACACATCCCCTCTGCCAGTCCCATCAAGTGGACATTGCCAGACCAAAATCAGCCCTCAGAGGGAATTTAAGGGCACGTGTTACTGTTCATCCTACCTCCACATTCTTGGCTTGCTAAAGATTCCCATCCTGAACTGAGCATGACTCCAATCTTGGGTTAATCCTTCTTTCCGTCACTTCTAGACTTGGACGGTAGAGAAGGACATTGCAGGGTTGAACCCTCAGTATGTAGCCATGCCCACATACTGAGGGTTTTTCCCCCCCACAATCCTGCACAGTTGCTACTGCCAGTTCAGCCTACAAGTTCCACAGGAGACAAGGCGTGTGGGTAGCCAGAGGCGATTGAAGCAGCAGGTTCTCGGCCTTCGTAACCATGGGGCACCCTGTGACCCCCTATGCCTAGCACACCCCAGCCCCTCTTCCAGGATCCTGCTTGCAATTTAGCAATTTTGCGAAGGGAAGGTTGTTGCAATCCTGTGACACCTGTTCCCAGTGGAGCTGGTTGGAAAACCTTTGAAAGAATGGCTTTCCACTGGAAAATGCAAGCTTGTTAAAATCAAAATGCTCTGCAAACTTGTGTCGGTTGCACTGAAAATGTCATTTAAAAAAGAGTAAGTGGCGGAGGGATGTTCCAACAGTGTGGGAACGTCTGGTTGTGACATTTCCAAGCTAAGTGTTTCAATTTCTTCCTTCAAAATTGGTTTTGGTTTCAAAATATTTCCTTTTGTATTATATATTGCAAAATAATACAAAAATTTGAAAAGCTGAGTCACTTATTACCATCAATCTGCAATTAATACTCTCCACAGCTTTCTCGAGGTCAGAGTTCTGCTATTCTGGTATGGAGCAAAATTTTAAACTGCAAACACCTAGTGAAACTAGAATATCTGAATCTTGCTGGCCTCTCAACCACATGATGGAATTCTTGAACACATCACAGCTGCCTTTTGAAGTGCATGATTGACCACCCCAAGTACTATTTTCTCCTGATTTGGGCTGTGATAAAGTCAATTTTCTTCCTAGTAGCTGGTACACTGCTGTGTTTTGGATTTAGTATGAGAATCATGTTGATAACACATGTTTTAGTTGTTTCTATGTGGTGTTTACACTAAGTCAAGGACTTTATGCCTTCTCACCTGTGTGTAGACTGGGGGCAAAAGAAGCTGGGAGGACATGGAGCCAGGACAGCTGACCTGAACTGGCCAAAGGGATATTCCATACTCTATGATGTCATGCTCATTTTATAAACTGGGGGGAAAGCTGCCCGGGGGTTACTGCTGGGCATCAGTCAGCAGGTGGTGAGCAATTGCATCGTGTATCACTGGTTTTGTATTCTCTAATTATATTGTTATTGTTACTGCTGTTATTATTATGCATCACTTGTTTTGTAAATCCGTTTTTTCCTTCTTCCTTTTCTGTCCTATTAAACTGTCTGTGTCTCAACCCATGAATTTTGCTTTTTTTTCCCCAACCCTCTTCCCCATCCCTCTGGGGGCAGGGAGTAAGTGAGCAGCTGTGTGGTGCTTAGTTGCTGGCTGGGGTTAAACCACGACATATTGCAACTGGGATTTCCTTCAGTTCTTATTTCAGGAAGAAGAGGCAAGGGGGTAACAGATGAGATAATCCAGCTGATCCTATGCTCTTTCTAAATCAAAACTTCTTGCCTTCTCAGTCAGATATTTTTTTCCAAATACTTTTATTTTATATTTTTATGAAAAATTAACTTTGCCACATCAGGAATGTTGTCCTTCCTCCATTAAGTATTTTAATTATCTATTTAGGTTGATCAGAGGTGCATAATGAGTGACCTTGATAATTTACTTAGAAAAATCTGTACAACAATCAGGTTAGATGCTTTCATTATCTCAGAAGGATCGCTCGCTTCCTAGTTTTAGGGACCCTGGAGCACCATGACTGCTTTCAGGATTTCTCCATAATTTGTTGTCAAGAGTGTTTTCTCCTGCTGCTACATATAAACTCAGAGGTCTTGCTCACTTTTATCTCTTCATCCATAGGTAGAGCCAATTATCAAACAAGACATAAATGATGCACTTGGAAGTGTGCACATGGAAGAAGCCAGTACACTGGTTTCTAACACTTATCCAGTGTCCTGGCAAATTGATTTTCACCACGTTTATGTGGCAGTTTCTTAAATCATTTTCAAATGAGAGAGAAGATTTGTTCTTATGTCCAGTTCTTAATTTAGAAGACTGTCTTCTTATCCCAAGGGCTCATCTTTATGTATCCATTTTAAGGGACTTTACTGCTGTGATAGCAGGGAGCACCATAGGTGCACAAAATCCTTTCCACCACTTCACAGGCATACAGTCTCTGGAGAAAATTGAGGAGGGTCTTCACTGTAAGTACAATTCTGCCCCTGCACACATTGAGGACCACAACAAAAATTCTTTCTGACAAGGAGAATGAAGGATTGAAAAACAAGACCTTAAACCTTGGCCATTTCCTGTGGTACCCTTCTCTTCCTAAACCACAGAGCCCGAGGAACTGACAAGTTCAGGTGCTACTGCAGCACAAACAAGAACTCTTAAAGCAACATGATTTTTCAGCTTTTCTACATTTTCTCTGCAAGCTGATAAACAAGCAAGGTCAGTTTGGGACCCACCAAGTCCTGCTTCTGCCCCTTAGCTTGTTATGTGATGTTGGCCCCTTTTTTTCTGTACTGTTGAACACCCGCAGTTTTCGCTGAGTTCAAGAAGAGCAACATGAGCTCAGCCCCTTGGGATGTGCTGCTGTTTGTCTTTCTGCACAGTTGCTCCCCCACTATAAAATGAGGATAATAATATCTTTTTTCTTCCTTCACTCTCAGGCTTTTCTGTTTAAACTATAAGGTCATCGAAGTGAGAACTGTCTCTTACTAGTGGTTTGCGAGCACCTATCACAACAAAGTCATAATCCTGTCTGTGACCTGCAGGCACTAACACATTGCAAATAATAACAATAAAAACCCAATCAGAGATTTCATTGTCCAGGAGCAGCTTTACTGCCATCCAGCAAATAAAAAAAAAACAGTCCAGGAAATGACAGAACCCATGAAAGTGAATGGGTTACCCGAGGCCTTTGCTAATTGTCCAGCTCCATATTTAGTCAAATGTTGGTGTTTTCTGAAAGGGTTGAGCTGCCAGGGGACAATCGCTGTTTGTGTCACTGATGAAGCATGGCAGTGTCCTTGTTATGGGCTGTCCCCACAGCACACTTCAGCCTGTTGCTTGGGTAGTACAGTAGCCCTACTCCTTCCCCAAGTTTGACCTTGGCTTTTTGGCTTTGCTAGCTGCTGAGAGTGAGAGATGTGCTGCTGGGTTTTGTAAAGCAGGTGTCCACCAGCTAGGAACAGACCAAGACCACCACCTCATCTCACACAAAAGACCCACGAATAGCTCTCATACAGTAATGACTTTGCGTCACTACTGCCCTGAACCAAATTAAAACCAGTGATGCAGGCATTCAGGTCTCTCTATCCCATCGTTAACTATCCCCTGAAGCTATCCAGTTCCCCAAATATTATTCTTTTCAGCTTCTCGCTTTGTCCTTTTAAATTGGAGTTGAGCAACGATAATCCAGTTTGGCTGCTGATCTACATAATTTAGTTATGAACTCACTGAATTAAGGTAAGAAATGTGTAACACTGTTAAGAATGCCTGTTTTTAAAAAATTCTCAGTTTACTGCTGACAGGTGTTGGTAGCCATACCAGTCATAATGCAGTTGAGCTTAATCTTCTGCTCTATTGATACTTTGTGATGTTTTGCCTTTTCTGTTGAGGGTGGCATTGCAGGGTACTAGCAAGGCTTTTTCTTTTGCTCTGATGGCAGTGATGCTGTGCTGTGTCACGACTCTTCCACCAACTCCTGACAAAGATGACAGAAAAGAAGAGCCAGAAGATTGGTGAGCACTTGCTAGGAGAAACCTGTATTTTAAAACAGAGGCTTTCCCAGGTTCAGAGGCGGGGAATTGCTGATCTGACGTCTGTTGCCTGTCACACATTTGCTGATGCCTGGGGAAGGAGCCTTAGAAATGTTCCTTTGGGCTGAAGTCCACTGACCCCTCCTCCTCCCTCTTTGTCTCTCTATGATGCTCAAGTCTCGGCTGCAGCATGCTGGACAGAAGCTGCTGCGCTGGGTGTGAAGCCATGACATGGTGCTCCCGTTTGGAGCAGCACCTTTTGGCTCCAGCGGCTCTATTTGCCTCTGCGCTTTGAACCATTCGGCACCGCGTGCTCTGCTCGGTGAGGCTTGGTATTGACTCGCTCTTCATTGCAGGTCTCCAGAGCAAATGGCAGAAATCTCATGGGCATTTTAAAGATCATGATTTTGGAGTCTCTTTCTCTGCAGAGTTTGAATCTGTGGCTGCAGCTCTAGGTAAATGTTCATGAGCTGCTCCACTAATGGTGCAGAGAGCTCTGAGTGGCTTCTGTGGCATTTTTGCATGTTCCTTCAGTACTAAAAGCTTGCTGAGGTATTTGTGTTTATTTTCTCTCCACTATCTGAAAATTACAAAATGCTGATACAGGTGGAAAAAGGAGGTTGTGAGGAGGGGAGTGAGTATACTGTGTTCGAGAAGATGGGCTTCTTTGACCTTGGGGGTGCTGCTTTTGAACCTTTGCATTTTATTTTTCTAACACAAAGGAAATCACTGTTCTGCTCCTAAGTGATCTTTCAATGCAGAGAAACACCCTTATTAGTGGGGTTTTTTAATCTTCTCACCTTTTTTCATTAAATTATACTCTTTACAGTTCCAGTTCACCTGCACATTATGAGCTGACTGAAAATCATTTTCCTTTGTTAATGTTTTTTCGTCATTGAGCAATAGAGCAGTAATGAGGACACAAATCATCTTTTCATTATAAATATGCATAGCAAAGTATAAAAAAAGTGTGCTCCTAAAACAAATAAATAAACAAAACTGTGTGGTGAAGGGAAGGAATTGAGGAAAACAAGATGACAAAGCTTTTTCCTGATGCTCTACCTTTGCTAGTGTACAGGCATCAAAGTCAGGGAAGTCTCCAAGTGATATTGGGTGCTCTGAATGCTTCATTTAATGGAAATAGACATAGGATTGTATCTGCAACTTCTGTGCGATGCAAATCAATATAATTTGTCAGTATGGCAAAAGAAACCAACAAATAAACAAACAAAACGCAACTAAAAACACAGCCTAGGATGACTCTAAAATAGATTGGTTCTTTCATGGAAATATACAGATTTGTTTTCTCTCTTGACTTTTGTTCGCATTTTCCATGTTCCTGCTAGATATGAAAACAACCCATTATGTCATTTTTTAAATAGGGACAGTATATATCAATGTGTATGGCATAGATGTTCAGTTCCAGCAATGAGAAACAATTACGAGTTTGAATGAGAGCTGCACATTTTCTAGCTCAAGTTTGTTCGAGATGTAGCTGTGCGGAGGAGGCACTTTTTCTGTGTATGTGTTTGTACGGCACTTAATAAAATGAGGCCATTATTGGAGGGTGAGGGAGAGAGCTCCGTTGCTATTGTAATGACTATAAACCTCAGCTAGGATAAAATGCACTCATCATCTCCTTCCTCATCCCTCCCCATAGGTTGCAGAGGATTGTGGTGGAGCTCTTCCCTGTTGCAGCACACTCTGCTCAGTGCATGGGTGCGGCTGTATTTAAGGGTCCCCCTCCCTCCCCAGGCTGGGTCTTCCCATCCATTTGTCCTGCACAGGGAAGCATAGTGAGTCTGGAGAACCCACTTACTCCTGTTTCAGGAGAAACATGCGATCACTTCAAAAGAGAAAGAAATACAAATTTCTCTTTCTTCTTCCAGTGCCAGTCCTCAGGCTGTATCATAGTCTGGTCCTCAAGAGACAGTCTGGCTATTTCTTTTGCCTCTGCCAGCTTTTCTATGCCTCTGCTGCAAATATTACCATTATTGTGGCTACATTTGTTCATACGGTCAAAGATTGCTAATGCTATCCCTTCCTGCCCCACAAATTCGTTGTAGTGTCTTATAGTATTCAGGATAAAATGTATAGTTGCATGTTTGTTTTTACTAATAAAATACTTTGGTCACAAGAAGGCTGCCAGCTCAGGTTTTGTTACTTCAGAATATTCACCTGAAATCTTGTGACAGCTGTGTGGCACAGAGGTCACTAGCACTTTGAGGTCTGTAAAGGAGGAGGGATGCATGTGTGTGCTTTACAACTGCTTGTTTGAACAACAAAATCCAAATCACAAAGCTCAAGCCCATTCAGCATTGTCTCTACTAGAACAAGGGGGGACTGAACACCATTAACTGTTCACTTCAAAGCCCTACATTGTCCCCAGATTCATTATCCCCAGATAATGGGCCCCAGAACCCCATTATTCACAAAATAATTGCACATCAATGTCTATGAGATTCTGAACATAGTTCATCCTGGGATCAATCTGTGCAGCTCACCTTGCAGGATCAATGCAAGGAATAAAACGGGACAAGCAGCTGGTGGGACAGGGTTTCTTCCAAGGAAACCTTTCTGTAATCGTGTTTTGGCACCACCCATCTTGCAGCCCTGTTGAGAAGAGTTAGATTTTCTCACATCATTTTGAGGTTGAGAAGGGAGGTTTGAGTAATGTTCCTGCCGCAGGTTGTGTCCCTGTAGCCATCTCAGAAATCCAGTGTGTGTGTAGGACAGGTTCATTTTCCATCCTGGAATGGGTTTCTATGCCATGTAATGATTCTCTGGCTGCTTTTTAAGGCATATGTTTTTGATTGTGCTTACGAGGTGATTGCTGAAGAAGTAATACATCAAAGCACAAAAATAGGGATGTTACCTGCCTCTTAATGTCTGCCTCTTTGCTCTAGTGTGCTTCAGCTGCCAGGACAGCTAAAGCAGCATATTACCTGGTGCAAAGATGATCCAGCAATCGCTTTAAACTGAAAGAGATCAGGTTTACATTAAATATTAGGAAGAAATTCTTCACTGTGAGGGCAGTGAGTCACTGGAGCAGGTTGCCCAAGGAAGCTGTGGATGACCCTCATCCCTGGAAGTGTGCCAAGATCAGGCTGAATGGGGCTTTGAACAACCTGATCTAGTGGGAGGTGTCCCTGTCCATAGTGGGGGGGGTTGGAACTAGAAGGTCCTTTTCAATCCAAACCATTGTATATATTCACATTATGAAGAAAACACTTACAAAATTAAGGAACAGACAATATGTTTTATCACAAGGATAATCAACAGCATGTGTCCCTAAGAGAGTCCTGATACAGAGAAGTATCCTCTGTGGTTGGCTGGGGAAGGCTGACTTCTGAACTCCAACCTAGGGAGGAGATTTAGAAATGAACTGTGTTTTTCTCATAACTACCAAATATTTGGATTCACAGTTCATATTGCAGAATATTAGAAAACAGCAGTGTCATTTAAGGACTAAGATATGGACTAAACTATTTTATTATCTATGATCCAATTCCCTGTTCCTTTTTCTGAGGCCTGAGCTTTTTTTCTGCTGGTCTGTATTGGCTCCAGCTCAAAGAGTCAGATAACTGACTGAGTCAATAACAGAGCTTTTACCACCAGCACCAGGAGCCATCTTGGATAAGTGGAATCATGGATAAATTCTTCAATTTCTCCCCTTCCCTCAGTCATTTATAAAAGCTATTTTTATTAAAACCTTCTTAGGTGCTTCTCCTGCTGCAGCTGGGGGACCATGTGATGAGCGTTTTCTATTAAACCATAGACAAAAGAGTCAGAAGTGCTTTGTTTACTTCAGAGTTGGCTTTCCTTTGTTTCTGCAATGTTTGTTTCCTTTAGGGTGACCAAGAATACTAGAATGCAACAGAAAAGCCCTGACAGATGCTGCAGCAGCAGAATTTCTCTGTTCAGATGGTATTTTTAGATGAAAAGGTGTGAGACACGTTTAGCTTGTTTGTCAGGAAATTGTTTGTTGGTTAACTCATTTTTAGAGCAGCACAGAGAAACCATCTATTTTCTCCCATTAGGTTGTTCAGGAGGCTGTCCTGCGGGACCACACTTAGCTATTGCACTGCGTAAGAAATGAAATAGCGTGGCAAGGTGTACTACTCTGTCACCACAAACTAGGGGTGTCTTCTCTCATTAGCAGTGGTACATTTGTGGTTAAGTTATTCATGACTGGAGTGTGACAAAAGACATAAAGCTTTCTCACCTATTCACATTGTCTAAACTGTGAGAGAGTTTTGCCTGCACGCTTGCTAAGTCAGTTTTCTGCTGATTTCAGAGTAATTGGATGACCTTAAAAAGAGGAATTTCTATAGCAAGGGTTGCAGAATCAAATTCTGTTGTGCCTGATTTTTGTCCTATATGCAAGTCTGTGTAACTGTGCCTTCTGTTTGCTTTGTGCTGTCCCCCCCAACACACACACCTTCACCCCTCTGGAATGAGTATTACTATGGAAACAATTGTGTCCTTGCTATTGTTAAGGGCAGCTGAGTGACATCCAGAAATCCCATATACCCACAGAAAATTGTAATAGTAAATCATCTGACCAGCTATTCTTAGCCATTCTTTTCCTCATGTAAGAGAAGGATGATGTCTAAAGGGAGATTATATGAAGGAGCTTTTCTTGCTCGTAGGAATTTATGACCGCTCTCCTGAAGCATAAGAGTAAAGGTAAAAAACCCAAGGCATTTCACGAGTAGCAGAATTAATGAAGCCTAGTTCCCCATGGATCTTTAGCCTGTGGTTGGATTCTCTGATGACTAATACAATGCTATCCATCTGATCACATCTTTTCTTTTAGCAGTGACATTCCGAATGCCTTTGTGCCATGTGGATCCTCAGGTATCTAATAACAATTGAGTTCAAATTGCAGCTTTTTGTCAATGAGGGTACTGGCAATGGTCTCTCTCATCTGCCCACGAAATGGTTGTCATCAAACTTGTAGAAATCTATGGGAGATTGCTGTACTCCATCATACTTGCTTGAAACAAACTATCAGGTTCAGAAAGTATCGGTAGGGAACAAACAGACATAAAGACATTGAATATGTGATCTTGTGAACCTCTTTCTCTTGGGGAATCAGCCTAAAATTTTGCCAGGTTATTCAGTCTAGCTGGTGAGTAATCCTTCTCTGATTCCCAAGAGACAACATAAAGATTTTTCAGTCTTTTTAAACGAATGGTTAAAAAAGGCAAAGTTGGGGCAAGGGAAATTCACACAAAATATTAGGATCTTTTTTTATTTTTTTTCACAGTGGAGGTGGTGAAGCTGTGGAACAGGCTTTGCAGAGAGCATATAGGTACTCCAAAGTTGCCCAGGGAAAGCCCAGAGTTACCTTCTGTAACATCTGCTTTGAATGGGGACTGAACCAGATGACCTTCAGAGATCCATTGGTATCTAGAGTTTCTGTGCTTTTGTATTACTTACTACTTTAGATTTTCAGTAGGCCTTTGTTCCCCAGGAAGAACCACAGTCAGGGTCAAATTCTCCAGGAACATGATGTTTTGATAAACACATGTGTGCTGGCAAGGGCAAACCTTCCATGGAAAGGTTCGAATTTTTACTGCCTGGGACAAACTAGAGCTTTTCTATTGAGTCTCCAGTATTTTCTGAATATTGGTTTTCTCACCATTTTAAACTGTGTGTAAAGTCACTGTGAAGCTTTGTATTATATAAAAAAGCGCTCCTTTTGACATCTCCCTCTCTGATAAACTGGAGAGTGCAATGCAGAATGACCACTGGAGCAATGTCTCTTGCAGAAGACAGTTCCTGCTTCTATTGCATAATTTTGGATAGTATGCTCTGTAAAACTTGGCTGAAGTTGGAGAAAAAAAAGATAAGTCTTATTTTTACGAAACACATTTTATAGTGTGATTGCCTGTCCCAAGTGTAATCAGTCTGTCCATTGAGTTGGCAGTGTTCAGAAGCAGATGAAAGTCTCTTCGGATCTGAAGATTGCAAATGTTGCAGAGCCCTATATTGGGAATATATGGACACAGGAACTTTAAAAAAATTATACACAAAACAATCATAAATTTATTTTTTCTCCTTACTTTTTTTTCTTTCCACTGACAGTAGTGCAGTGGGAGATGGTGAAATAGTACATTAGTAACAAGCCACAAGGCCAAAAATAAAATGGTTTTGCTCACCCTGTGATAGCACCAGGGTCCCGTGGCAGGGTTGGAGAGAGCACACTGGAAAGCAACAGCCCTTGTAATACAGGGTTTAGGAGCTCAGACCAAAGGCAACAGGTGGATACAACAAACAGCCAGGGGCAGCTCAAGGTATCAATGGGGCGATTATGAACAGCATGGCAAGCAGCTGTCACAGCACACCAGCTGCCTCACCACCCGACAGCTCACACTGAAGAAAGGCAAGAAAGAAAAAAAGCCGCTAATAACTGATCCCCCTCCCCGAGCCTCACTGGCAAAGATGAGTCTAACTGGAGGTGCTGCGTCATTGTTTTTTGGTTACTCACGTCCTTTTTCACCCCTACCCACTTGCTGGTGGATGTTGTACCCTCATTTGCCTGTCATCTCTTCTGTTTAGAGGCTAGGCTGTTACACATGAAGGGCATGAAGCAAAACTTTCCTTATGTCATCAGGAAGGAAGGGGAGATTTTAGATATTGGGAGATGGGGGAAGGGACACAACACATTAAGAGCAGAAATAGGGAAGTAATTTGCTTCTGTAGCACAACCTGAATCTATGTGAGCATTTGCAGAGGTGAGGTTGGTAAGGATCTTGGGGGCCTGAGAGAGAAGGAAGGGGGAAGAGTGGAATATCTTTTTTATTTATTGATACACTGCTGTTCACCAGAACAGAAAGGGACTGGTCTGGTTCCTCAGTACAGGCTGAAGAGTACATCTGTCCCTTAGGGTCATCACAGCAGCCAACTTGCTCATCACTGTGATGTTCTTCATAACCACATGCTGGGAGTGGTGGCCACCTCCATATTAAGAGACCTAAAGGCAGCTGAGTACTTGTAGGTGCTGTGTGAGGGTTTTCTGGCCTCCCATGGTGGCCTGTGAACAGGTTTGTGAGTTGGAGCTACTTGAAATTCTCGGAAAGTTCCACTGACTGCACTGACTTCCTCTCTGCTGAGTTACCTTGAGGCTTGGACACCTATGGTTAACACCTAAACACCTGCATGTACACACCAAAGTTGTTGTGAAACTCTAGAAAACAACAAATAGAAGTCATAGCAATTACCACAAGGACACAGCTGTTAGATGAGAAGTAACTTGAACGAGTACATGTAGAGCTCTGTGCCTCTGCAATAAATCAACTTCCAGTACCTGAGCTAATGTGCTTAAACCTGTGTGATATCCTCATGCTGCTTTGATGCCTGCAATGGAGTGCACTTGAAGGGTGGTGGTCCTTAGGCCAATGTTTCATGTTGAGCATTCTCTGGAGTCATGATATCACTGCACTTTGCACCTTTTGAGTTTTTATCTGGTGGTGAAACTGTCAAATATGTAAGATGGGATGCAACCCAAAATGTCCTGTATTTTTCCTGCAGTTTGTCTTGAGGAGATGGAAGAAAAAGAAAAAAAAAGGTGCCAAATTAATAACATTGACAATCATTGATCAGCAGTGCTACTAGCACGGAAGATGTCCCTGGCAGGAGGCATCTGAGGGCCACCAGCTTTCAGATTAGCTTCAAGCTTAAAATAACTTCAAAAGTATATGCAAAAAGACAGAAGATGAGTATTTGGTGATGCTGGAGCAGAGGTTAATTCGGAACATGAAAGACTGGGGAAGATAGAAATGTCATTTTTTAATGTTGAGGTTTTAAATAAGACTTACGGTCGCATGCTTCTATGCTTTTTTTTTTTTTTTGGTGGCAGAAATAAGGTAACAAATCCTCCCACACTGGCTGTAGCTGAATGGAGGACAAGCCTATCCCTGCAAAGGAGTGTAATGTGGTTTGCCAGCACTAATTTTTGTGTTGGATCCAAAGGCAATACAGTACATCAATAAAGCACAGAACCAGAATAGTGCACATGGACTTTATTAGGCACAGTGGTGCATGGGTGGGGGTGGTACTTCATGGTTTTGACCCCAACAAGGGTCTTTGCTGTGTAGGGAGAATTTCAGGTATCTTCATCATTGATTTTGAAGGAGTCTCTGCTGTGAGCTCCAATGCAGACATAGTCAAAACTCTGACATGTGAATAATAATTAACACGTGGCACACATACTGACCAGCAGCAACATATCATTTTCTCAATGTATCTCAAAGTATATACCCAACACACAATCAATCTCACAGAGACATGCATAGATGTGGTTTCAAAAGAGACAAGAGGAGGGACTGCAGGCTGTAAGGGCATTTGCAAATGGGTTGCAAATGTCAGCTAGGCCTTATTTGCATTAACTAATTTTCAAATCAGAAATAAATGGGTTTTGATTGGCTAAATTAAAAGACTTATGGAAAGAATATGAGAAAGGAGAAGCATTTGAAAAATGTAATTGCACACTATAAAAATCCGTGAACATTATGTAAGGATTTACAAATCAGCCTTGCATTACCGGTTAGTGGAGACAAGCATTTTGAATTGTTTTGCTGAAATCCTCGTAGAGCTTGAAATTAATTTAAGAAGGATAAAGGTGGTCTCAAAAATGATGTTAGAAATGCACCCTCACATTCCAGTTTGTAAGGAGCCTTTTAAAAGTAATTCCCTGTCCTTGTTATTATTTGAAGTAGAGGAGACAGAAGGAAATTTTTCTTGGAATCCAGGTAGGTTAAACTACAAGCAGAATTTTTACAGTTTGAAGATCAGACCCTCAAAATGCCAGTTTTAAAAACTGAACTTTTACCAAAACTCCTGCCACCCTCTGAAGGACCTTTGGCTGGTGGAAAAAACTTACCCAATTCTGAGGAACTTCTGGTTTGTAGTTAAAGGTCCAGATTAACTTCTAATTGTCTGAAATAGACACAGTCTGAAAAATTATACTCTCTTGTTAAGTGGTGGGGTTCTTTTTACTTTGAAACACAGGCTCTTTGTAATAGATTCATAGTTTTTCTTTGGCTGCTTCCTTTGTTTTCCTTTTGAACATATCACATTAAAATCTTCCTCCTTGTTACTGGATATAATCCCAGTCCCAGTTCATAATAGTGGTGGACACTGGTGGTGACCTGTTTTCCGGAGGAATTCATTATCTGACTCATTTATAAGTGGGCTGAATAAAACAGTCAAAAGTGTATAGAGGGAGAGGGAACAATTCCACAGTGCCGAGGGTTGGGTTGGATGACCAAAAGGGTATTTTCTATCTTGGATTTCTATGCTGATCATGGAAGCACACAGTCTAATGAGCCAGATATTCAAACATATTTGGGCAAAGCATTTTGGAGAGGAAGAGTGTGCATTGGATGCTCAACTTGATGCATCTGAAAGAAAATCAATAGTTTTCCAAAGGCCATAATAGGACAGAAATAGTGCTGGCAGTTCTGGGTATTTCTCTGTGAAAATTTGTACCATCCGTTGTATAAGCAACCAAGTATTTTTTTTCATCAAAGGCTGTAGCGAGCATTTTTAGTTACTCTTCCCTTTAGATCTTAGTCTTGCTGTCTTTTTATGGGTGATTTTAGCATAGCAGCACTCCAAAGTCTTTTTTTTTTTTTTTGAGTCACATGATTTCCCACGCAGTGGCTTGCACTATTTCCTGTATTGGAGAATGTCAAACAAAGGACCTCTGGTAAAGAAAACAATCACCATGCATACATGGCAAATGAGGAACAACCTGTTTGATGACCCAGCTTCTTTTACCATATCTGACTTCATACAGCATTAAATATCCTGTTTGAAGACCAATCTTGGGGAAAGTTCTGCCATATCTGCAGGCTGATGTGTTGTTCAGACGATAGAACAGGAGTGGGTGTTTCAAAGCAGGATAACGGCAAATGCTCCTTTGGGGACCATGTCCAGGATGTCACGTGGGTACAGCTGGGGCTGGGTTTCAGCAGGACCAGCTGAGTCATGGGACTGATCCCCTGGTATGTGATCTCACACATGCCAAGACACCTTAATAAGACGAGAGGAGACCCCTCACCCATTGACCCTGCAAACTCACCCTTGGTTCAGCAGCACTTTGGACTTTCTTCAGAGACTGCCGTGCTGATGCCATGGGTTTGTGAGTGATGTAAGGGGCTACAAAACTGCCCATGTACCTGCAGAGATGCTTCACCATGCTATGTCATCCCACAGGGGTAGCAGGCAGGTGACAGACCAGCTCTGTAGCAGGTTCAGGTCTTGATGCCACAGAACGGTAGTATTAAACCAACCAAAATTTCTCCAGAAGAATGCTTATTTAATGGAAAATAACTATTTGCTGAAATTGAAACATTGAAAGGACCTTATTGATGTTCATATATTTCCATTATTAAAAATAAGGTATTAAAATTAGGCATTTTTTGAAAAATTAAAGTATTTTAGTAGGAGATTTTTGGTTTGAAATTATTTGGTTGCCAGTTTTTTAAACTAGCTTTAATTTCAAAATATTATATATTTTACAGTATTAATAAATTAGTGTGTTTTGATCACTTGTTTTGTACTCTCTGCGGTGCCAATTGCTAAATCAATTACCAAACCAATTATCTATTACAAATGACCACTTTGCTCTGTTACCAATGAAAAACCAAATATGAATTACCAAACCAATTAGAATACCAATTAAAAATTTCCATTGTAATTACCAGTCACTAGTAAGAATTACCCCAATGGCCATTTGGAACACCAATTACCAATTAAAATACCAATTACCAAAACAAATATCAGTTATGGTAACACTTAACAATTAGAATACTAATGAATTACTGCATTACCATATCTGATATTTTTTCTAATTAAAATAATTATTATACTCTATTTCATACATAAAAATTAAATTACAAAATTTAAAAAGCTCTCCAAATCAAAACAGAAGCAAAACCTTTCATCTGGTAGCAATTATATTTCCTCACAGACATTGCAGTGTGGGAGGTTTAAACCTGGGGGCCATTTATGCTAACAATGAACGGAAAATGTTGGAATTCCCCACAGAATGGATATTTGAGGTTACCATTTGTAACAGCCAGCTCTGTATCTGTCGGAAAGCCCACCTGCTCCTAGTGCTAAGGCCTCAGACCTTGGCTTTCCTGGTCCTGATTCCCAGGGGTAGGAGCCAGGGCTGCTTGCCATGGGAGATCTGGACGGTTGGGTCACAGCTGTCACAGCTGTCACTCTGCCCATGCGTGACACAGAGGTGCGTGTCTTGTCCTCAGCACGAGCGACCCACAGAGAAACACTCCCCCTCCTAGAGAAACAGCTGCTGAAGGCACTGCTGCTCACTGCCCCTGCTTTCCTGTGCCTTTTCTGGGCTGCAGACCTGGGTTTGGCAGATTCAGCTGCTCGGTGCCGTGTGTGCTTGAGCCCAGAAATACCCAGTTCCAGGATAATTTTTTGGCCACTGGGATGTTAGCAAGTTGAGGCAATGTCCTCTGTTGTGCTGGTGGAGCAGCCTGACCTGGGGCAGGGGAGCTCAGGAGGCAAGCACGGGTAGGGATGGTGGAGCTGCAGAGCTGAGCTGAGCTGATGCTCCCACACTTTGGCCCCACATATGTGGAGTGCCAGATGCATTAATCAGAGTAATGAAATTCTTTCCCCTCACAGTGCCCAGCCATGACAGCAGTCTGACCTGTGGCCATCCCTGACCCTGGCCACTGTCTGGAAGAGCACTATTCAATCCACATCAAAATCTTTTCAGGGCTCCTACTAACTGCCTGACAATGGCAAGAAAAACCTGAAACTCCTTGTGCCAGTGCCCTAGGCTTGTTTCACAAGAGGAGGTATAAGCTATGTTAGTTTTTGTTTAAGCATGCTCTGGAGCTGCAGTTTAGCACTCCTGTTTCTAGGATGGGCTCATGGACTCGATGCACAAAGATCTAAAACTGGTTGTTTATTTCAGTTTCCCTTCCTGACCAGCCTCACATCCAGCAGCATCACTGCAACGCTGCAGCAGCTCCTGTGTTTTTGTGGGGACAGATAAGCTGAGGGACTGCCACATCACACTACATGAATATATAACCTACTCCCCAAGCTATATGAGATCCCAGCCATACATAGACTATTGCTCATTACACAGAATCTGCGAGTCCATATGTTCAAAGGATGATGTTTGATACATTATTCACCCTTGCAGTTACTGTATAATTACATGTGTTTGGCTAGCTGGGGCACGTAACTGCTCCTAGGTGTCAGTCAGTGTGTTGGAGGCTTCTCTGAGAAATTCAAGATGTTGGGGTTTTACGTAGCCAAGATGCTCCCTTGGGATATTTGGTACAAAACATAAGCCTTGGCAGGAGTCTGTTGGTGCCCCTATCTCAGGAGGCTTCTTGGCAGACACCAATTACTGACAATTACAACCACCCCTGGCAGAGCTTAGGAAATGACAGGCACGTCTGTGTGTCCAGCTCGGGGATTCGGGTATTAAAAAAGTGCCTGAGTATAATGTCCCTTTGCATGAGCACAAATCACAGCAGGGTGTGTGTGGGACGGAAGGGACAAATATGGTTACGGATTGCACTTGTGCCCTCTGTGTCCTTGGCTGTTCTGGAGAGTGTTGAGGTCCTTGGCAGTATTTTAGCACTCCTGGGGGGCAATATGGCATCTCCTCCAGGCTCTGCCCACAGCATCTCAGCAGAGGCCTTTAGTGCTCGGCAAAGGCACCTTCTGGTGGTCTCTGCAGTGCTTGAACTAAGGGACTGCTCCAGGAGGGGGGCAAGGGACTTCTGGAGCCCTGTAGCACCTCTGTAAAAAAAGTGGGGAAGGGCAGGAGCAGAGCAGACACATTGCCTTAAAATCTCACAATGTTTAGTGAATCTTGAGAGGAAAGTATATGAGAAGAGAAAGATTTATTTGGATTGGAAATGAATTCGTAGAAAGAAAAGAAGGGGAAGGGAAGGGAAGGGAATTATCAGTGTTCTATCGCAGTTCTGGCTTCCCAACAAGTACTTAATCTCTTTCCCAGACAGTGTTTAATGAACCTATATCTCTTTACAAAAAAAAGTGTTATTCTTTTTTTTTTCATTTTCTCTTCCAGAATCTGAAGTGTGGGGACTCCTGAAGTTCAGCAGAACTTTGATTTTTGTGAGTTCTGTTTGTGCTATTGCAAGTCAGCAAAGCGCTTTTCTATAAGCAATTGGAAGGAAAATATCAGGAAGAAATCAGGAAGAAATACACGATTACCTTTCGCTGCCATAGTAACTTTCATCCAACACTGATGATTTACAGGCAATATTATCCACATCTTAATCATTAAAGATAGAGATTAATTGTCTGGTCCAGTATCTCATTAAACATTAAAATCTATCCCTATGCAGTATATCTTCAGCAGAGTTAAACCAGAGTAGACTTTTTCTGGTTTCCTTAAACTGAGGGATGAATAATCATATTTTATCTCTGCAGCATCAGATCATGGTCACTTTAAAAAAGTGTTTGCAGTGCTCTATTATTTCCTCCCCAGTTTGTGAAAAGATGGATTTGGGAACTACAGAGCAGCTGGCCAGCTCACCTAAGTGATTCCACAGGATTTTTGGTATCTATTGGTCTGCTTCCACTCTCAGTTCTTTTAGAAATATTTAAGGAAGTGTAATGGATCCATTCTGGTCTGCTCATTGTTATTGTGTCTTCTTTGTCATATTTGCAACTACAGTGCTGCTTAAGTTCTTGCTGAGGTCTGTAATTTAGCATCTTTTTGTAATTGGAGGATCAAAGTATATACCCCTCACCCATCTCTTATTTGGAGAAATATGGGATGGCCCTCTAGATTTATACACTTCCAGATGAATTATCAGACTGAAAAGAAAATATTTTGCTCTTGGGAGGACCATATGCTCTGGCATTACCAGTTTACAACATAAGCATTTATTATACCACAATGCCTTTGGAGCCAAAGTTTAATTCGGCAGCTTCGGGAGACTTACTAAAACTGATTGGTAGTGGAACCTTATTACTGTGCTACGAACAGGGAAAGGTTCAGGAAAAGGATGTGGAGAAATTCTGATAACCCAGTACAGGAGTAAGAGCCTGTGGATGCCTCAAATCTTTAGCTACACCTAAATTTCTTACACCTGTATTCTCTAGGATCTTTAAGTACCTTACCACAGTTTAGCAAGTCAGCCTTTATCACATACTTAAACCCAGTGACATCCACAAACTATGTCTTTTCCAGGTGCTTCTCAGCCCAAAGGGATAGAGATAACAGGGCCATATTATGCTGGCAATGTGGTGAAGGCACTCACTTTAGCTATGGCAAATCCAGGGTCAGGTTCCTCTCCTGCCTGCAGAAGTTCAAATCCACATTTTTCCACCTTCCTGTGGATTACTCTGCTCTTGAATCTTGCCTAAAAAAGAGCCTCTTGCAGCAAGGATTTACACCTACATCCCCATGCTAGGAGAAAGTAAAATTTAATAAATTTCATATCTGGTTTTGAAGAGTGACCAGTTTTAGGAGGAAAGAGTGGCAATTCAGAGAGAAGGGATTTTGCTTGGGATCTCTAGCATTCCCAGTGCATGTAGTGAGGGTGTGGTGCAAGAGAGGAGGCGGAAAGAAGAGAATACCCCAAATGGATTTTATTCAGAGGTGCAGGGAACTCAACATCTTGTCTCTGGCTCTGGACTAGACCCCAAGAGCCAAGCACCTCAAAATCCAGTATCAGGAATCGTAAATCATCACCAGCCCTAAGCCTCTGCCTATCTCTAGCAGAGCAAACAACCTTTAAATCAGCACCCAGGTTCCTGCCAGTGCAAGGCTCTGGCTCGCAGCAATCAGCAGAAGTGAAACCGTACATGAGCTCCGCTCCAGCACTGCCAGGAAGGGGGCGGTCCCTTGCATTTGCCTGCCCTGCTCCTAGCGCCTGGTTCTCCTCCTGGATAACTAATTCTACTTCCCCAGCTACCCAGGAAGGATTTAATAAGCTGAACCTGGAGCAGCTGCTAACAGAGTTTGAACCTGTGTTAGAATATGGGTCAGCAGAAAAGCATGATTACAGAAATGCTATTTAAGGCTTTTCACTAAAATACAAAGGCCATGTAAGAAAGAAAAGGAATCTCTGGGGTCAAGTTGAGAGCTGTCTGTCCATCTATGAAATAAAAAAACCTGTCAGAGCGCAGCCGGTGTCGGGAGCCGACAGGCGAGGTGGCATGTGTGAGTGGTGTGTGTGTGGCCGGTCCTGTGTGGGTCTGAGCAGTTCCCGGGAGGTGACAAGAGCTGTCAGCACCTGTGAGCTCCTGCAGCACTTTGCAGGTTTGGGTGTGGGGTGCCTGGTGCTATAAACACCCACTGATGGCAGCTGCAATTGAGGAACTGTGAAGCGTAGGAACGCATCCGCCCCCTCATTTCACCACTACCCACCAAGCATCCTGCACCCGGACCTGTGGAGCACAGCAGGATCACAGGCAGGATCTCTAGGATGGGGCACTGTATCAGCAGGCTGCTCCTCCCTCTGCCTGCCTTGCTTTCGTGGCTGACGGCCTTTCAGAACAACAAATGCTGCTAATTTGGTACTAATTTTTTATGAGGACCCTGCCAAGGTCAACAGGCGTAAAATTTCACATGCATGTGCTACCCTAAAACCATTTAATTTGGTGTTCGTTCTTTTTTTCACATCTCTATTATCAAGGGGGAAAAATACCACTTTCCAAAAGGAGAGATGCAGCCGTATTAAAATCCCAGCTGGGTGAACTGCTCACAACAGATCCAGCAGATGCGGGCGTGCTGATGGCAGGGTTTTGCATGCCAGCTGTGCCCTCTCTTGCCTCTCCGTGTCAGCTCTGCCACTGATAGCTGGCAAGGGATGCAGGCCGTCAGGATGCTGTGTGCAGAGTTTGAGGCACTCATCTCCAGGCAAGTTTCTGCTGGCTCACGTTGGGTGCCAGCGAGCAGAGGACGACCACACTGCCGATGCCTGTCAGCAGCATAACTGTGTTAACAGAAAACCCAGTCTGCTGAGTTAACTCTTCAGCACCAGGCTGTTAAGCTGGGGTTTTTATCCTTCTGCAGCCTCCATCTCTCTGCATCTTTCAGCCCAAAAGGGGATTCTTTCTCCTTAGCCCCAGCATGCACGTAAAAAAACCCAGCAGGTTGAAGGAGGATCAAATCTTGGTCTTGTCAACCTTGCAAATGTTCCTTTAGCTTGTCACCACCCACACATGCTGCATGTATTCATACACATATGCAAATAAGCAAATGTGGTCATGTGTGAGTGCATACACACAGAAAGACGTACACTTGCACCCAGATAGGTTTTGAGTTGTAAGCATAACAATAAGGTACAAAGGATTTGTATAAAACTAGAAAGTCTTTGAGATCTGTGCAGGGGATTTAAGCCCACCAGCCTGATCTTTGTTATCTTTTCTCCAAATCTTGTCAGAAATTGTGCTGCCATCTTCATTCTTTTTTTTTCCCCAAAAAGTCCTGTGGTTACCTGTGGGGTGGACAGATAATTACACATATTGACTGACTTTAAGGTAGAGAGCAATAAAACATTGCCTAGGGGATAAAAACCCCTGCTCCTTAAGTTGTCATACATTGCCTGAAGGCAAAGAGCCAGCAGAAAATACACAATCAAAAGGAACTATTTTTATCCAAAGACAATTTCCTTTTCCACTCCTATCCTAAGAGACAGTTACTGTTTGTAGTTATTACCTGTAGGTTTGATGTGCCCAAAAGCCCAGTCACATCAGGGAGACACTGTGCAAGGCACTGTACAAAATATTGTAATGCTGTTGATTTTCTTTTCTCCGAAGATTACCTCCTAAAGGAGACTCCAGGGATGAGGGCAAGCCAAGCCACGAGGTCTTATCCATTGCCAGGAACATCTTGTGAGGAGAAGAGGAATTTCTGCACTTATCTAACACTGCCCTCTCACTCCTCTCCCATGTGGATGAAGAGTCTCTGTGGTTGCAAGTTTCCCTGAGGAAGAGGAAGGTCAGAGTTTTTGGATCCATCTCAGAAGGGGCAACCCCATCACTCCCACTGTCACGGTTCTGTGCTCCGATTGCAGGGTGAAGAGCTCAAGGGAACCTGTGGAGATGGTAAAAAAAAAGTGTTTTCAATCATCAGTGTCTCTTTTTCCCAGTTCTGGTCTCCCCAGACAGCTGATACTTTGCAGTCCCACAGAGCTGCTATTTCTTAGCAGCATCTTCTTGCTGCTGGCACCTGCACTTTATGTTCTGAGTCAGACATCCATGCTATATTGGCACACACACTACCATTTTCTATGGCCAATAAAAATGTGTTTGTGCCTGTGTTCTTGGAAATGAGTCCCCATCTCGCCTCGACAGCATTTAGCTCGTGAGTTAGTGCTCAGATGGGAGGTAATTAGGTCCTACCGGGGGTCTGGATTTACCGCTAGCTCTGAAACCAGACGAATGCATGACACATAGCTCATGTTCTCTGTTCCTGAAAGATGTCTCCAGCATTTACCTCTTCTCCCCACGGAGCAGGTACCACCAGCCTCTGTGTCTCAGCTGTAGTTAAGGCACCTGGGAGAGCGAGTGAGGAGGATGTTGGCATAGATCTAACATATGTTGTTAGCACAACACACAAGCATATCCCTCAGGCTACTTCACTGCCATCTCTAACACAAGCAGCGAAGTCTTTCATAACAAAAACACCATGTTCCTTCCCTTAGCCAGGCAGAGGGAGTGCGGGTGCATTAGCAAGATTTGCTCTTTCATCTCCCAGTGCAGGTTAAACAGAGACCCTACCGTATTCCTGTGATCCCAGAACATGGTCTCGGGGATCAGAGAAGTATGGCAAACATTCACAGACTGCACATCAGTGGATGCCCACCGTGAGTTCCCAGATATCTCAGTGGTGAGTGTAGGTAATCTAAGTGCTTGATACAGAGAGATCACAGTCCAGGCAGCTAAACTAT
The DNA here is from genome assembly GCA_013398015.1 of Oreocharis arfaki. Classification (NCBI taxonomy): domain Eukaryota; kingdom Metazoa; phylum Chordata; class Aves; order Passeriformes; family Paramythiidae; genus Oreocharis; species Oreocharis arfaki. The sequence goes on from VZRR01007580.1 coordinate 363,282, forward strand.
TAAAATCAAATACAGAGTTATTACTGTGAGCATGTGAGAACATTATCAGGAGTACTCTATACAAAAGAGCACTCTCGTACACTTTAATTCCTCTTATGCTCGTAGTATGTGCCCGTCTGAACTCCCACAATAAATTCTCATCAGTTGATGCTCAATAGGTTGTGCTGCCCTAATGATGTACATTAACATTTTTTAACCTTTCTGATTCTGCTTTTGTAATTAGCCCAACATTTTGAAGCCTCATTTGCCAATTCTGTCTGATATGTTGATGGAGTAAATCTAAGGGCTTCCAGTATGAATCTGCGGGATGTGGCAACCAGAACAAAACATTGTTTCAGCTTTGTGTACAGTTACTCTAATTATCATAATGTACAATTACAAACGTTCACATGTATATTTGTGCACATTCATGCACATACTCATTTACACATGCATGTGTACATTCCTTAGAGCAGAGGCTGAGGGATAGGTAGACAGATACTCAGCATATACAGAAGCTACTATCCTGAGAAACCCATATTTTTTTAAGTACTGAAACTACTGGCCAGATAACGAGCCCATAATCTCCCTCTTCACCTGCTGAAAGAGCAGTGCTAGAGCTCTGACATAAATACACAAAAGCAGGAGTATTTGAAGTTAAAGCTTCCATTCCCTGGATGTGTGTGGCATATCATACTTTAACCCAAAGATTGCTGCAGTATCTAGCCATGACTAACAGAATTAAGGTCACAACAGACAATGAATCTCTGAGGATTTTTGTACCATGCTGAAGACAAAGAAAATTACTGGCTTTTCAGAAGCAGAACTAGTGGGGAAAGATATTTCTGTGTAGATGTCAAAGACATGCCCTTGCTTCATGTCTCCATTCATATGTGCCCAGACATGCACTCGCACACAGGGACACAGAGACATGTGTGTTTATGCCCTGCTAGCAGAGAGGATGTATCTGTATTTTTAGCCCACTGTATTTAAATCTGTATTTTTTAATATAATTGTGTACGAGTTGAAAATGTTAACCTATTTTTTAGCCTATTGTATTTTTATCTGCAAATTTTAGTGCTATTGTGCATGCATTGAAAATGTGTTCTTAAGGGCCATTCACAACCTTTTTCCCCCAATCCATTCAAACAATTTCACCTACTTCTGAAATTTTTCCTATGAGGATCCAAGTCTCTACCACTAAATTATTTCTTGTATGGTATATTCCAGCATTATACTTTAGTGTCCAATTTGATGTCAGAATATTTAAGAAGCAGGCAGGCATGATGATAAAGGATTGACTCTCCACACCCTAAATCTATCAGGGAGTTCTCATGGGAGCAATACAGCCCCATACATTTTGAAATGTAGCATTTCTTATTCATTTCAATCATTTCACCTTTCAACAGTTGCTAATGATGCTTAATATCACATTCAAACCATTTACCAGCTAACCAAGAATGAAAATAAACATCTTTGTCCACTTTGTTTAAATTTGGGAAACTGGCCACATTTCAAGAATTAAGAGAGAGTCTCGTTTGACTGACTGTTCAGCTAGCACAGTGTTGACAAATTGCATGACTGGTGTTGAAAAAATCCAATCCTCTAGATCCTACATCTTGCTAAAAATGCAGATATCCTGATGGTTTTTTAATACTGCAATGAAACAGAAAGTTTCCCCTGGAATGTGTCGATTGAGAAATATTAAAGGTTAACTTTCCCCATGCTGCAGAAGGTCAAATATACCCCCTTCCTGGGGATTAGCTCTCTGGTAATTCAAGCTACAACAAAACATATGCCTTCGCCTCTCTTCTCCTGCAACACTGGCTCTTCTTAGGGTTTCCTGCAGGACTCCCATCTGTTAGACCAGTCATTTTCCTGGTGTGCATACAGCAAGATCTATAATTATCTAGGTATAGATATGTAAAAGATAGATGATACACATAAATGATACAGATACATATATTCATACACACGTACTTCCATTTGTAATTCTGGACTATTTGAAGCCTCTGACAGAATCATGACTGATTTCAACAGAGCCCAGATGTGTGACTTTGTTTGCAGGTACAACTGAGCAGTCTGTTAACAGTAAAATCGATCGGAAATTTTCTAGCAGAATATTTTCCTGTTAGAAAATGCCAGTTTGTCTAAAGGGAACTATTTCATGAAAGTGTACTAATTACTGTGACATTTCTCTTGCAGACAGAAATTTTAAAAAGCATATTGGTTGGGTCAGATGTGACCCTTTTTGGACATATTTGGAATAGAACATACTTCCTCCAAACTATTTTTCATGTAGAGAAGTTAATGTAGCATTTGCTACTATTTCATTAACTGAAATACAAGGGGATATGGTTAGTTTATAGAAATAAAACTCCTGAGTAATTTTCTTTTTTCTTGTGGAGAAATTTGAGAGTTTTTTTTAGCTTTTGCTGCAGCTTAAGAGATTTTTCTCTTCTTCTTTTTTTTTTTTTTTTGATGGTGCAATTTTTAGTGACAAAGAAACTAGTTCAATCACAGCCACATCCTACATGGATTTTCCATGAGGTCAGGCTTGAAATGCCTAATAGGAAATTGGAAGATGAAGAGGGAGCCATGGTCATGTTATCATTAGTCCTGCCCGAGGTACAGTAGAGGTGTCCTGCCTCTATGCTCTGTTCAGCCTTTGGATGCCCTGGGAGCCAACTCCAGAGGACTACTGACACCAAAGGGAGCTGCCTTTGCATCTCTGCCTCGGCTCAGAGTTCCTCTTTACTTGTATCTTATAAAACCTTCAGGATATTTTCAGTGCTTAGCCAATACCAATATCATGTGAACAAGGGAGGAAGAACCTGCTTGCAGTGCTTTTCTTCAAATGGTATAATAAAGCAACGGTCACCTTTTCTGAGACAATGACCAGTAAAAGGCTGTTATATTTTCCCTTCTATCTTTAGAAACCATGTGAATAGATTACTTAAATCTCATTTGAGGTGAAATGTGCTACATGGCCCTTTGTAAGTGGGTTGTGCTCGATGCTGAATAAAAGAACCTCTCATTATTTTAATTTTCAAACCTATAGTTGGTATTTCAGGTTGATGAAAGACATGTGCTACTCAAAATGGTATTGTTTTACGACATTTTGAAACATTTTTGCGGTGAAAAACATGACCATGAGTCCTCAATTTTCCATTACAGATAGACAACTTTATTGTCAGGCTGATAGTTATGGGATTATGTCTTTTCTGGAAATGTTGAAAAACCTGCCACATTGTAGATAAATTTCAATCTTGCTGGCAGCAGAAATTCCAAAATAGACTTCAGGTGATGCTGTTATGAACAGCAGAATCAATCCAGTAGTTCAGAAGGAGGCAGGATTAGGAAAAAAAATTAAAAATAGAAGAGCACTGCTCACGTATGGAAATTAAAACAGTCACTGATGACTCCACAAAGAGACAGCTCAAATTATCCTCACAATTATCAGGTAGAAGACTGCAAATTATGCTCCCAGTTCACAAAGAAAAAGCAATCTAGAGGAGAAGTGCTGATTTACATAATCAATATCATCCAAATTCAGGGACACTGCCTTTCAGCACACACAAAAAGAGAAAGCAGAGCAGGAGACAGGATTTGCACTAGGAAGATAATGGAAGAAGAACCCTGCTGAGAGAAAACTGAGATAAAAGAAAAGGGACTTTAGAGAGAGGAGGCAGGACAGCACCACCTTGCCTGTGTGCCAGTCCCGAGTGCGAGCTCTAAGAAAGCTGAAGTGGGGGGGGATGATTTAAAGCAACTTTTAAGTTTCTTAATGTCATCTGAAATGGAGACTAAGCCCTTTGGCTGGCTTCTTCCAGCCTAAAATGTGACTTCCGTGCTGGAAGTCACAAGCATTTGAAGGTTTCCAGAAGTTACAGGCAGATCCTGAACACGTCTTTTAACTGCAACATTGAAGTTCCAAATTATATGTTCATTTACAATTATAGTATTCAATTACAATTACCATACTCCAAGTGCCTTTGAACTGTGATGATGCAATGACTCAAACCTCTTTGTTTCCCACCCACCTCTCTTTTGTGGTGTACAGACTCCAGGAGACGGATTAACAGCTCACGCAAATGAGAAGTGTGCCATGAACTCAGTCACGCCGAAGGACTCCTTCTTCCCCTGACATCAGACCATCCACTGAGCAAACGCCCCACAGTTGTTCTTGCACGGATCTTTCAACCTGCAACATCCTGCTGCTGGGGAGAATTCTCAGCTGGGGAGAAGCTGAGCGTTCGCAGACGTCACTGCAGCCAAGACCCTTTTTGCAGTTGTGACTTGCGAAGTTGATGAAAGCATTCACCTGATGTAGCTGCAACTGCCAGACTTGTAAATGGAGCAGACTCGATTATATGGATCCTGATCATACTTGGCTTGATCCAAAGGCAGGAGGTGATTCCCATGGGATTGTGAGCATTGATTAGCAGGGAGCTGGTCCTGCAAGATAGGCTTTGGACTCTGTTCACATTCTAAAAAGGGCTTGGACACATTTAAGCATATTTCCATGGCTCAGCGTAGTCACTGAGACCTGGTGAGCTCAAGGTTGGGACCAGACCAGAGGAACTTCTGGAAAGCAGTAGTGATCGAAAAGGGTGTGTCAGAGCAGGGTACCAGTGCCAGGGCTCATCACTTTATTGCTGTGTGTGGCTGGACTGGCTGTAGCCTTCCAGAGTCCTCCCAGAGGGAAGGTTGCAAGACACAAACTGCAGGGAGTGCAGGCATGTGCGTGTGCAAATGGATCACTGCAGTCACAGCGCAGAAATGCACACGGGAACCGCAAAGGCCTCGCTCTCGTCAGGCTTCTTCCTCTGCTCAAAAGCAGCCAAAATGAAGTGCTGGAGTCAAAAGACTGACCTGTGAAAACATATTCTGGTGGAGAAACTCCCTCCTGCTTCCATTGGCAAAATTCCCTCTGACTCCCGTCGGGGGGTCCCAGCACACCACATCCTCTGGATTGCTGAAGCAGAACCAAGCTCGGCCGAAATCAGCCACCAGAAAGTTGACCACAGCTCTCTACTGCTCCAGGCCACGGTGAATAATGCAATATCCACAACCTTGGAAGAAAACTAAAAATAAATGTACAGGGAAATAATACATTCTTTCTAATCTGAGTCAAACCTAAAAATTAAACAGCTATAATTATCAAACCTAATTTAATTAAAACTAGCTGCTCACCATCTGGTGTTATTTGTATAAATTTGGAAATCTACAATTTCATATTAAATTCCTCCATTTAACAAATTATGTTAGAGAATATATTTCTCCACTGTAATCATTATGTAATTGATCATTTTACAAATTATATTTCCTTCCACTTGATAGAAATATATTTGGTACAATAACGGGCAAAAGATCAGCTGCTTTTTTCATCAAAACTGGATTTAAAATTAAGACTTGCAACATCAATAAAAAATAATTCACTGAAGTAAAAAGATGTAGCATGAAGCAAGATTTTTTTATTTCTCAATTTGGTCACTGTGAGTATAAATGAGAACTCCATGGGATTATTTCTGCAGATGCAAGCACATATGCAGACCGATAATATTGTATGTCTATTATGTGTATGCATACATTCTATAATAGCTAGTGAAGAACAGCAGTTTGATTGGAAGAGCACTGTGTGCTTTCCTGAGGCAGTGTGGAAAGGTACAGTTGTAGACATTTAAAAAGTACTGTCAGAAATATATTTATCTTTTTCCCCCAAGACATATAATGATCATTTATACAGTGATAAGTATATCACTGTAGAAATTGATGCTAAAATAATGATGAGAACATGATGAGAAGACCACACTTTGATTGGCACCTAAATACAAGTGTTTCACATAGCCAGCATGGGAGTCATGGGTTTCTCAGTACCTTCTTAAACAATTTCTATAATTTTTGATATGTAGGTATTACAGTAAGAAAGCAGAGCAATGCATAAGTATGACAAAAAATAATCCATTGAAATGGGCTCAACTGGGTGTGTTCGCAGAATGATACACACAGTGGGCACCCATAGGAGGCCACAAGATGGAGAGGGATCACTGCAAAGTGTTGAGACAGCAGAGTGGGTGCAGTTCAGGGCATAGGTTACTTAAATCAGATTTGGAGACATGGAGTTTGTTCCAGCTCTCCTGCTGATCTGCTGTATGAATTATGTATGAATTAGCTCTGTTAGTCCGTTCACATCGACGCAGATTGTAAACACGTATGGGCAGCTGAGGGTTCTCCAGTTGCACTTGGGTCAAGAGCCAGAACCTCTTAGCGGTGGCCTCGAGACAGCACTGCAGAAATAAACAACACCAAAACACAAAGACCAAATAAGTCATTCAAACTGGATGGTGAGAGAAAGGGAAGGAGGCAATGGAGAGAAAGTGGAGGAAAAAAATCTTCCCTGAATCTTAAAAAGACACATTTTTCAGAAATATGTTTCCACCCACAGTTTTGGCATCACCTGTGGCTGCAAAAACATGACTTAATCTGTAAGTCACCTATTTGCAATTCCCTAAAAATAAAGGCAGGGAATTCCCTTGAAGCGAAGGCAGGGACATTCTAAAACTATCCACAGTGACCAGAGGCCCTCTTCAGAGGGAAGCATTTGTTAGCAACATGAGCATATAGAAACAATAAGGGAAATAGTGCTCATGTTTAGCTTGTTTGATAAACAATTATCTTCCGCACAGAAAACTTGGCTGGTCCAAGTTTCCTGGGGCTCACCAGCAAGCAAGATGCTTCCACCCATCTTTCCCTTAAGCAGTACCCAGGCTTTTTCCTCGCCAGCCTGGGCTCTCTGCCCCAGAGCTGCCTCATTGCAGTGGGCCACTCCATTCTACAATAACTCTTTTTCACTGACAAATCACTTGCAGAACTTCACCCCCTTTTGACTCATCAGTATTTATAGATTAGCACACAGCAGCACCCATTCCATCACATTTGGTACTTTGCTTTTTAAGAAGCAAACGAATCCAGCATGGCTGAATTTTATCATTTGGCTGCTGTTAGACCCTACCCTGATGGGAGCCTAAACCCACAGATCTCTTTGGACTTGAGCTGCTTGGCCGCAGAAGGGGATGAGCAGGGAACAAAGTAGCCCAAATGCAAGATGCTCAGATGTATGCAGAGAATGCAAGATGACAAACTGCTAGGTTTGGTTAAATTGGGACTGTTAATTATAGCAGTTTAAATTGGGTTCTGACTCAGATTTTGAATTTGTAGTGGCAAGATGACAGCCTGGAGAAGGTGGTTGCAAATGGCTGACTCAGAGGATGATGATCAGCACGACAGTGCCTTCTGCCTATGCTAGTACTATGTGTTTATAGGAGAGATGTTATAAGGTGACAGTCACCAGTTCAGCTCCACCCCTTGATCTGTTCACCAGGCATTATGGAGACTGGAAAGAGCAAGAGAGCAAATGGAGGAAGGAGCATATTAATTGGGTGAGTACAAAATGGCAATCCGCCATCTCTTTGGTGCTCTCTTCTCTTCTTTCCACATGCAGTGCTAGTTTTCCAGATTCTTCTTTAGGCATCCAGCTGCTTCTGACTTGAGTTGATGAAATGGCTTCTAAGGGAAGAATGACTGGGAGTTCGGTGTCTTCCTGCAGGGGCTGCCAAGAAGAGAGACACTTGGGAGAAAAGCTCTCTGATAAAAGGGTTGGAAAACCTGCTTTAATTTCTGACCAAATTATGCAAAAATTGAACACTGGTCCTGAAAATGCCAGATGCTGACAACTCCAGTGTCTTTCCTCTCCCCAAAGTGCTTTTTTCTTCCAGTTGTCCTTGAAGTACTTTCAGTCATGCTGTTAAGCAAAATGCCAATGTCCAAGATTCTTTTCCCTGTGTACTAGTATGGATTAGATCAACTGTTCAATTGGTTGCTGAAATTCATTTGCAAGCATTGTAGGTGACTAGGTTTCATAACTGTAATTTGTGTTACAAACAGGGGTCAAAAATCTAATTCCACAAGAGTAATGTAGCTAACCCATGCTTTGATCATAGAAATCCTTACACCAGTGCTTGGCTGAGGGCACTGTCAGACAGCCTCTGAATGGGGAGTAGGGAGGATTTGTTACGAGCTACTTGTGACTGAGCTGGAAGCCAGGAAGTACATGCACTAACATCGCTTATCAGTTGCTTGTAAAAATTATATATAGAACCTGAAATTATTGTCTTCAGATCTCTAATTCTGCTCTAATAACTGCTAGAATTGAGAGACTAATATATTGAATAAATTACTTTTTTCATCCACTGAATAGCTGAGAACAGATTGTGATTCCCCGGTCTATTTGCTATTCAAATGAATTCAACAGATACCTTTTCTAATCTTTAACACTGCGGACTGAGAGCAAATATCCACGGCATGTAGTTGCTGGTGCTCTGATAAATCATATGCATCACTGCTGTTTCCTGACAGGAACACTTCAGCAGATACCTTGGCTGAATCTTTGTTTATGCAAGCATACAACTGGGTTTTCAGAAGAACTTCCATATGTGGCTTTAAAAACTGTTTCTTCTTGCCTTTTTTTGTCACTGTTATTTTGTTTTCTGAAGGCATATTTTCCAAACTATCACTGAAAACAAAAGGAATTTAAAATGGGGCCAAAGCAAACTCATTTACTCTTTTTCCCCCCATCTATTAACACACAGTGACTGAGGCCCTGATGCAGAAAGGTGATTTATGATAGGCATAGCTTTAAAAGTACTGTCATGCTCCCATTTAATTCCATGTTACTGTGCAAGCAAAAAATGAAGTATAAGCATTGTCTTGGGAAGATCAGGACCTAAGCAAAGATTGTCTGAAAACTTTCTGAATTATTGAGCTCCAATAATCACTTTTTGAATACTACTCCTGAAAAAACTAAGTCACCCATCACAGTTTCACTGTCCTTTAGACAACCCCAAAAATGGATTGTTGACACTATTTCCCTGTGCAAACAAAACAACAAAGATAACAGAGAGCATCCACAAACATATACACTCTGTAGGGGGACATGCCCAAGAGACACAGATCCTGGACAAAGAAACAGTCATTGAGAATTTCCCAGAAATTGCCAATGGGATTTTTTTACAATGTAACTTATTTCACCAACCAATGCTTTTCTTTCTTTCTTTTTTTTTGGGGGGGGGAGGGGGCGGGTGTTTTTTGGTTTTGGGGTTTTTTTGGGGGTTTTTTTGTTTGTTTGTTTTGTTTCAGAATAGAGTTTATATTTTTTTGGAAGTAAGCAAGAAAATTTCTCAAGGGCTTCCAGAAGGACTTCACAGAGCTTGGACTGCATGTAGCTGAGAGGAAGAGGATGGGCAGAGACCTATCCGTCTGAGACCATGTCACCCTATTTATTAATCCACAGCAGAATTTCTGCAGGTAACATCAGGAAGCCTGACTGCTGGCAAAAAGAAAACACTGATCTTCAAGTGTTAACTGAACTGTAGTTATAATTTCCACAGCACCAACATACAGCTTGCAGGGAACTATTCTTTTGTTGGGTGAACTCTTCCTGGTGGCTTTTGTGCCACTGCTTTCCAGTCTGGGAGCCCATTCCTACAACCACACAAAGATGCCTTGCTTTGAGGTTTATGTGCCTGCTCTATAGAGAAGCCATACAGATCCATCACCAAACTTAATCCAATTCTCAGTCCCTGCTGTGTAATAGATGTTCTGAAGTTAGGGACAAACCCTCTAGCAAAGGCATAAAATCAGAGTGGAGTCTTTCCCCAGACACAAACTTATGCTTAGCCACATGAGAAATGTTCTAACCTACATTTGTGCCTGAAACAACTCAGTTGGAGGAAGGAACAAGGCATAGGTACAGAGATTTACAGTTTTTGATGTCCTCCAGGGTAGAGATGTAGTGACAGATTGCCCAGTCAGAGAGAAGGCTGGGAGAGATGGAAAGATAAGGCAGGGTATTAGCCCCTTCAGATAAGCCTGCAGTCTGGGTGAGCAGCTCTGTTACTGTCTATGACCATTTGTTTATTTTCTCCTACACATGCTGTCCAGCCATTTTTGGTATATCCCATTGGCATATTGTGGTATATCATCTTTGCCTTCCCCCCCACCCCTCTGAGTACATTTGTGTCTATGTTTGCACCACAGAAGACACTCACAGGGTATTTAAACCAGAGATAGCCAAGCTCTTCCTCTGGGAAGCTGCAATCCACATTGCCAAACTCTGAACTGAAATGCTTCCACCACAGTCAGTAGTTTGAAGCAACCCGGGAATGGTTCCCAGTGCCAGAGTTACTCCTGCCCAAACTCTTGCTGTGGTGGAGAGGGTCCACGTGGTGAGAGGCCCTTAGAGAAATGAGTTTCTGCCTCCTTACTATGGTGAAGCAGTGCAGTGGATGGAGGAGGCTGGGTGGTTCCAGAAGGTGAATGCTGCTCTGGAGAATAAAAAAAGGCAGGGGGCAAATAAAGTAAAATAACCAAAAAACCCCAACACATAGGTGGGCAGGAGGCAAATGGAGAGTAAGTGGCAAGAAGGGCTGGCAGGTGCTGGGGGTGGTGTCAGTGTGCTGGAGGGCACATTCTCTGCTTTTTGTGCTTGTTGCACCTTCTTGGGGCTGATGGCCTGCAGCAAAGCAGCCGTAAAAGCCGGCATTGTTTCAAAGCACTTACTCAGTCATGCTTGAAGGGTTTGTACATGTTCGTTAGAGGTTGGAAGAAAAAAATGTGACTGAAAAGCATAAGGCAAGCCCTCGGGGTAGATGTACTCTGTGAGACAGTGTAATCTTGTCCTGCTGCTTACCGGCTTTGCACCTGGTTAACTCTGGGTCAGAATGAAACTATATAGTCAGAAGTGATTATTTGTGACCCCAGACAAGAACACGACCTTTCTATCTTTAGACTCCATTGAAATGGCAATACCCTGATTATGGAATATTTCTCAGCTAATTAGGAATGCAGGCTCTACAGGTCACTGGGAGTTCATACTATTCCCTTGGCATAAGCAGATGTCTTCAAGATAAACTTGTACCAAACACATCAACAGCTCCACACCCTCTCGTGTGCACTGGGGAAAAAAACAAAAAAAACCAAACCAAACCAAACAAAAAAAACCAAAAAAAACAAAACAAAACCACCGAAAAAAACAAAAAAAAAAAAAAGGAAAGAAAGAGAGAGAGACAGCGTCTCACCAAAGCCTAAAGAGCCAGATGACTCCAGAAGGTGGATATCAATTTATGAACATTAAGTAAATAATTGCCTTTCAGGTAGTAGCTCCTGGGCTCTACAGCACACGGCTGCCAATATGTAAGCAGGACTTACTGGGGAGGTGCAAATCTGAGGCCAGGAAGATATGCTGCACAGCCTGTAGTTCCTGCAGAGCTGTGCAGGATTCATGCAGGGCCAGCGTGGGCATCTGTGCTGTGCTCCCAACCTGGAGGAGTTAGGGAGCATAGCACACAGGCACTCAGGTAACCATCAGCACAAGGGCCTGTGCGAACGTGGTGCAGCAACATCTTCATTTCTGTTTCTACCTGCCCTCTATTTTTGTCTTTTTCTTCACTCTGTTTCCCTCCCCAGACCCACTACTGCCTTTCTGATTGCCTCCCAGCTGCTAGCCAAATTCTCCATTCCCCTTTATATCTCCTTCATCTTTCCTTGTCTACCTTAAGCAAACCCTCACGTCTTCTCTAAACTTTGTTCTCTACTGCTCTGCTCTTTGCCTGATCTATTTTCCCATTTCTGATTCAGATGAATGCCGTATTCCAGTAGCAGTTTGTCCAGGATTCTCTTCTACTCATTGTTCTTGCTATAATTTCCCCTCCTATAGCAAAGGACTGCTTTCCAAAGAAAATCAGTCTTCTTTCCTGGTGAACTTACCTCCCTTTGCCCTCCCATCAATCTTCTCTGTACCAACAGCTATGATTCAGCTGGCAAGCCCCACACACGCCTCAAATACATGCTCAAGGGAGGAGAGTCCTGCTGGCATTGCAGTGTGTGACAAGCTGTGTGACAGCTTCTTTTTCTCTGAGCAGCTACTCTGGCTGTACCGTCCCAGAATGACACTCTTAGTTTCCCAAAAAAATAGCAAGTATTTTATTTTGTTGGCCAAGCAGGAGAGCTGAATCTTTCTCATGCTCATGGCTTATAACTCTTCATGTGACAGGTCATGATGGTGAAGGCATCTGCTCTGCTCTTTGGCAAGCAACTGAATTTCGTCTGCTGTATTACAGAGTGCTGTTCACCAAGGTAGCTGATCTCAGAGTTGCTGTCCTGGCCATTTTCTGGGAGGGTGATAAACTGCCTAGCTATGCCTAGCCTGCACAATGAACACTGCAAGCACACCCCTTGTATGGTTTTATCCTGCAGGACACTGAAGTGTTTGCAGCTGATAGAGATGCAGGATGGCATCAGCGATCCTTCAAATGCTGAGCTGGGATTTTGTCCACATTGCTGCACAGCCATTTTCACACGAAAAGAAGTGATAAATAACAGCCCTTTATGTACCTCTGTCTCCAGATTCATGGGTGAATCCTCCCCTCTTGCCTGTGGCACTACTGAGACAGAGATACACAGGGGGGTACATGAGAAGCCCCCCAAGGGTAAGGGACACACCCAAAGCCAGTGTTAGTTGTGTGTAGTGGGCATGGTACCTGTGAAGTGGGAAAGGAATTGCCATAGTGTTGGAATTAACATTCCTGGTTGAGCCATAAAGAAACCAGGACCATATCTTTGTGTGCCATAACAATGCTAATGCTCCTGGTGGAGCTAGGGAAGCTGGCATGGGAAGGTAGGTGACTGCAGAAAGCCATGCGCTTCTGCCAGAGTTGAGGTCAAGCAGGTTTGTACAGGCTGGTCACCCTAGGATGGATACATGCACTGTCCTTTCCCTTTCCCATGCAGAAAAATGGGTTCTTCTGTCACCATTCCTCATCCTCAACCCAGCACACAGCTGGTCAGGAGACAGGAGGGACAGCCAGGGACTTGCTGTGGTACCTGTATTTTCCTTTTCATTAGCAGAAGCACCATCTCTGATTTCTGTTTTATTGCCTTGACTTTCTTTACACCATTGCTTGTGTGAATGATAATGTTGTAATACCAGCAGTATTAAGGTACTGCAGTAAAGAGGGGCATTTTTAACTCTGAGCCCTTCCTCTCTCTTCCCTAGGACAGTTTATATATTGTTCAAAAGAGAGACTGAAAATATGGTAGCAAAACAATTTCTCAGTGGCACCTGTGATGTATGTTAAAAATGTGTGGGCTACTGAAGGGGAAACATCTTCTCATCTGCCATTTAAAAGAAAGTCAAAGATATCATCCTCTGAGAAATATGACCCAGGCACTGAACAGGTCTTATTCTATATCCTCAGGTACTTACATGATACAGTGTAGGGGCAGGGCTTTTTCCAGTTGTTATATCGACATATGATATCTCTTTAAACATAATCAAATACCTTTCTGCAGAAGATGGCTGTGCCTTTCCTTCTTTACTGTCAGCAAAGATAGAGATATTTTGACTGGTGGAGTCATTCAGGTAGGGAGGGACCCCAGAATGCTTTATGATGGCCTCCTAAGCGCCCCCAAAGTTGCTTCTTCTCCAGGCTGAAAAAGTGCCCTCTTGGGGCCAGTGCCCACAACCATTTTGCTGGCACTCTGAATTTGTTCCCATTTACCAGTGCCTTTCCTATGTACCAAGGAGCTCAAGACTGGATGCAGTAACCTGTGGTCTCTTGAGTAAAGAGGGATAATCCCTTGCATTCAGCTCCCCAGCAGGGAGTCACTCACTGCTATCACCTGCATCACATGAAAATATATTTCCATGATATATGCAAGTAGCAAGCAGATATATAATGATGTCCCAGTGATTTGTTTGTTCCAGTTGTGCCTTCAGTGGATTTCCACTTCTCAAGGACTCTACGTATTTTGGGGCAAAGCATAATTTTTTTTTTCCAGTGTCATGTCCTGTTGGCCTTTGGAAGTCTGACATCACCGTCTGGTCTCCTCTGACACAAAGGGAAACTGTCTATAAAATATCCCTCCTTTTCAGTAATAATCTTAAATAGATTAATCTTAATCTTAAATAGATTTTGGTATCACAGCACTAGGGTAGGTTACACTATTTAATATCATTTACCTTTCAAAGTGGACCTGTGAGACAGCAAACTAGTTTCATTTTGAATTTATGAATATGGAAATGAGGCATGGAGAAACTAATAGATTTATAGATAGAAAGGCTGTCACAGAATAGGAGCCTGAACCCATATCTGCTCAGCTATCATGCTCTATGTTCTGGCTATTTCTTCTTTCTTGCTTCTATTTTGGTGTCCTGTTGCTTTCATGGATGAGATGACTTGTATCACTGCACTCTATTGAGATGTGCAGCAAGATGCAATCTGATCTCACGCACCCATAGAAGTGGGAGAGCTCTTGGGTTAATCCATCAGCTCATCGAAACTGAGAGCCCCAAGAGATTCTGAACTTTGTCACCTCCTTTTTTTCTCATGCTGCCTAGAAATGAGCTGATTTGTCATGCTATAAAATGACAATACAAAAGAATGCAGAAAGTTAATTCTTCAAATGTTGATCCAGGAGTACTAGTGGAATAAACACAATCTTCCTTTTATCTATTCTGCTTTTCTGTTTGGTTTTGGCATTGAACCTTCTCCATCCCTCTTTGCCTTGTTTCAGTGCACAAATCATTCATGGATCTCTCCAGCCCCCACTCCCCATCTCATAAAAAAAATGGAATATGAAAGGTGTGCAGAAGCCCTGGAGGGAAGTGACACAAACCCAGATGTTGTACGATCTATGTCCCAGCTGCAATGAGCCTGCATGTGGCAGCTGCTTTTGCACAGCCATCAACAACAGCAGCTGGAGGGGCTCTGCTGTTAATGGCTCATCCCCCAGGAAGGAGCTGGTGTGAGGAAAAACAGCAGGCTTTATGTACAAGATATCACATCACTACGCTTTATGGTTCATTTTTGTTATAAAACAAGCAAGAACCTAGAGAAAGGGAAAGCAAAATTAGATATGCTCTCTTGCCCTAAAAGTGCCGTGAGATATTACTCCCTGCCCCCCAATTAAGCCTTTCCCTTTCTGATTCAGTCCATAGGAGATCAAGGTATTTGTTACTATGTGAACTATTCTAAATACCTTTCCTAAGGCAGTGAAAAATAGAAGTGGCCTAAAAGCAAAATGAAAATGAAAAAAGAATTGTGAGCTTTAGAGCCTGTCCAGTGAATGCACATTCCTAGTGGGGTTTTTTCTCATCCTCGGAGAAAAAGGCATATATTAGGAGAAATAAAACGAAATAGAGGTTTATATCCTCTCTAAAGGAAAAGTAGTTTCCACCTTCATTGTCACCGTGTTTTGATATATGTTTAGTTGTGTTATATCCTAGGATCATCTAATTTCCATATAAAGTGTAGCTTCTTTCAGTTTTACTATATAGTGTTCAGGGGAGACTTTGATTTGTGTGCCCTGGGGTAGACCTGAGAAATGCATAATTTTCTTTAAGTCTCTTCCGTCATGCACCATCAGTAAATTCCTGTACAGATTACAACATGGATGTTTAGTCAGAGGTCTGCACTGCCACAGAGGAGAGTGGGAGGGATAATAATAAATATGTGGCCCAAAGTGGGGAAAAAAAAAAGTAAAAGAAAAGAGAGGAAGAGAGAGAGAAATTCCATTACGAAAGGTTACTGAATCAAGAAAAATTTATCAAAAGTAGACTGGTGAGAGTGGCTCTTGAATTTTTATGAATTTGTGGGGCACACAAGTCAGTCTGCTTTGGACAGTAATTTCAGGTAATAGCAGAATTGGGACCACTGGGGCATAGTCTGTCACTGTTTCTAATCTCCACTGCTCTGGAACAACAGTTATGCATCAATTCAATTAATCAGCGGTGATAACAAAAGTTGTTTTTTTCCCACTTTAGAAATGTTCTTTTTTTTTTTTTTGT